>JAQHUG010000012.1:14942855-14978084 GCA_028555095.1 Dicrostonyx torquatus | reverse complement strand
CTTTTAGGTTCTGTAAAAATCGTGTAAGAATTCTGAAGACAATTACACTGAATCTTTAGATTAATTTTAGTAGGGTGGCCATTTTTACTATATTAATCCTACTGATCCATGGGTGTGGGAGAGAGATCTTTACATTTTCTGATATCTTTGTTTCTTCTTCAGTGTCTTAATGTTTTTGTTACATATATTTTTCACTTGCTTTATTAGAGCTACCCAAAGATATTTTATATTATTTGAGTCTATTATGAAAAATTTAAGTAAATATTATTTCCGCAATTTCTTTCTCAGTTCATTTGTCATTTGTACATAAGAAGGCTATTGTTTTTAGTATATTAACTTTCTGTTCTGCTACCTTGTCAAAAGTGTTTATCAGTTGTAAAACTTTCCCAGTATACTTCTTAGTATCATCAGCAAATAAAGGTAATTTAACTTCTTTTCTTCAGATTTGTATATCCTTGGCCTCCTTCTTACTTTGATATGCTCTAGCTACAATTTCAAGTGCTTGATAGACTAGGTATGGAAAGAATGAACAATCATTCTCTGTTCCTTATTTTAGTGGAAATGCTTTGAGATTCTCTGCACTTAGGTTGCTGTTGTCTGTAAAGTAGCTCTAAATCACCTTTATTATATTGAGGTATGCCCTTTGTGTGCCTAGCCTGTCCAGAATTTTTATCATGAACGAATGTTGGACTTTTTTGAAGGCCTTTTCTCCATTTAGTGATTTTTTTCTTCAATGGTAGAAAATGTAGATTACATTTACCAATTTATATAAATTAAACTATTCCTGCCTCTATGTGTTGACTGAGGTTTCTGTCCCACCCAATCCTTCAGTCATTCAGTCCCAAAGAAATTCACAGAGGTTCACATTAATTATAAACTGGTTAGCCTAGTAGCTCAGGTTTTTCTTTTCTTGTTAACTAATTCTTACATCTTATATTAGCCCATTATTCTTGTCTGTGTTAGCCACTGGATTGGTACCTTTTTCAGCAAGGCAGTCATATCTTGCTTCTTCTGTGTCTGGATCAGGCCTGCAGACTGAGCTTTCCTCTTCCCAGAATTCTCATTGCCACGTGTCTACTTCCTGCCTGGCCACCATCGCCCCACCAATATTTTCTGCCTAGCTACTGGCCAATCAGCATTTTATTAAAAATAATACAAGTGACAAGATAAAAGACCATTATCCCACAGCATCTATATTCACAAGGGAAATTAGCCTATAATTTTTCTTTTTATTATAACACATAAATTTTATGTGTTATGTATCAGAGTAACTGTACTCTTACAAAAAGAATTGAGCAATGTTCCTTTTTATTCTATTTTGTTGAATAGTTTGAGGAATGTTGAACTCTTCTTTAAAAGTCTGGTAGAATTCTGTGCTGAATCAAACTCTGAACTGTTTTTGGTTGGCAGACTTTATTGTCCATTTCATTTTCACTAGAGGGTTATAGGACTGCTTAAATTGCTTATCTAATTTTGACAGGTGGTATATATCAAGAAAATTACCCACTTCTTTTAGATTTTCCAGTTTGGCACATACAGATTTTAAAGTATTTCTGTATGATACTTGGGATTTCCTCAGTGCTTTTTGTTATGTCCCCCTTTCTGTCTATAATGTTGTTAATTGGGGTCTTCTTCCTCACCTTTTAGTTACTTGGGCTGAAGATTTGGCAGAACCAACTCTTTGTTTTATTATTTTTATTTGTCTGTTTCTATTTTATTGATTTCAGTACTAAGTTTGACTATTTCATGTCATTTACAGTATTTGGGTATTATTTATTCTTTTTGTTCTAGAACTTTCAGGTTTTCAGTTAAGTTACTGATATGAGATATCTCCATCTGTGTATAGGCATTTATTACTATGAACTTCCTCATATAATTGCCTTCATTTTGTTCCATAAATTTGGGTATATTGTATTTTCTTTTTCTTTGATCAGGTTTCTCTGTAGCTTTGGAGCCTGTCCTGAAACTAGCTCTTGTAGACCAGGCAATATGCTATATTTTCATTTTCATTCATTTCTAGAATATTTTAAGCTTCTTTTTTAATTTCTATCTCAACCTATTTTTTTCATTCAGTAGTAAGCTGTTCAATTTTCATGTCTGTAAGCTTCCTGTTGTTTCTGTTATTGTTCATATCCAGCTTTAATCCTTTGTTGTCAGATAGAATGCAGGGTGTTATTTCAATTTTCTTGTGTCTGTCGAGACCCGCTTTGTCTGAGTATATGGTCAGTTTTGGAGAGGATTTCATGAGGTACTGAGGAGGTATATTACTTTGTGTTTGGGTGAAATGTACTGTAAATACATGTGAGGTCCATTTGTTTCATGAGGTTAGTTAGTTTCATTATTCCTTTGTTTTTGTCTGGATAACCTGTCTATGGGTGGGAGTGGTGTAATGAAGTCATGTACTATCACTGTGTGAGCATCAATGTGTGAGTTAAGCTGTAGTAATGGTTTTATTTTTGTTTGTTTATTTGATTTTGTTATTTTAAACTTGGGTGCTTTTCTATTTGGTGCATAGATGATAAGAATTGCAATATTCTCTTAGCAAATTTTTCCTGTCTTTCCCTGTCTCTTCCGATAAATTTTGGGTTGAAGTCTATTTTGTTATTTACAACAGCCACACTGGCTTTTTTGCTTGGAATATCATTATCCATCTTTTTGCCCTGAGGTGGTGTTTATCCTTGATATTACGTTGTGTTTCTTGGATGCTGTTGAAAAATAGATATGTTTTCAAATTCTTTGTTTGTATCTTTTTTGCAGGGTTGGGGGAGCAGGAGACCATTAACATTGAAAGTTATCAATGAATAGTATTTGTTCATTCTTGTTATCTTGTTCTTTTAGTGTGAGGTTTTTCTCCCCTTCTTTTGGTTTTCTGATCTGATATTTTTTATTCCATGTGTTTTCCTGAGTGTGGATAACCTCTCCAAGTTGAGGTGTTTCTTCTAGCACGTTTCTCTGGATTTGTAGAACCTAACTGAATTTATAAATAGATACAGCTTAAGGTTTAGTTTTTATCATTGAATGTCTTTTATCTTCATTTTAATTGAGTGTTTTGCAGAATATAGTAGTCTCACTAATCTTGTTGGCATTTGTGGTCTCTTAGAGTTTGTAGGACATCTGTCCCGGCTCTCTTACTTAGAGTCTCCATTGGAAAGTCAGGTGTTATCACAATAAGTCTGCCTTTACATATTGTGGTCTTTTTCCCTTTCAGGTTTTAATTTTTTTCTTTGGTCTATATAGTTAGTGTTTTGATTATTATGTGCCGCGGATAATTTCTTTTCTGGCCCAATCTTCTTGGTATTCTGCATGCTTCTTGAACCTTAATAGGAACCTCCTTTAGGTTAGAGAAAATTTCTTCTATGATTTTGTCAAAAATATTTTCTATGTCTTTAATTTAGGTTTCTTTTCCTTCCTCTATTCCTATTATTCATATATTTTATCTATTCATAAAGTCCCAGAATTCCTGGATGCCTTGTGACTGGATATGCTTTTATTCAGATTTAACATTTTCTTTGACTGAGGTATCTATTTTTTATCTTGTCTTCAATGCCTCAGATTCTGTCTTTCATCTTATATTCTGTTGGTGAGGCTCTTCTTTGAGGTTACTGCTCAAGTTCCTATAATTTTTTTTTTTACTATATCTTATCTTAGTTTTGGTTTTCTGGTTTTCTTTAGTGATTCTATTTCCACTTTTATGTCTTGAACTGTTCTCTTCATTTCATTCCATTGTTTGATTTTTCCTTAACATCATTATTGAATTTATTCATATCTTCTATAAGGCCCTTGATTATTCATAATGATTTTGAAATCTTCATCTTATATTTCAAATTCATATATTTTGTTTTATACTTCAACTATATTGCATTTCTTGGGACCTACTGTAGTAAGGTTACTGAGCTCTTTTGGAGACATATTTTCCTGTATATTTTGATTTTGTTTTCACACTAGCACCCAAGCAAATGTGTTTGGAATGATTGTAGTTATAAGTGTCGATATCTGATCTTATCTTTGTTGGGTCATTTTTTTGAGACTTGGTTTTAGTTGCCGTTTTGGAACTTTGAAACCTATGGTGGCTATGGATCAACTGGTAAGCAGTATTTCTAGGGCCCTGCCAGGTATTGACCATTGTGGGTACAGGTGAAACTTATTTCTAGGGATTCTGAGCTGCGATGCAAGAGTGGGGATGGTCTAGAGAGTTGCAGGGCTGAGATCTTTCAAAAAACAGGGGAAAGTTTGGATCAGTGGAGTTCACAGGGAATGGAGAAGAGAAGAAAGATAGGTCTCTGCAGGTGGTATGCTGCAGGGCTGAAGAATGACACTAGTAAATTAGAACTAGAGAACGAGAATGAAAGTAAAAATCACCTATCTGAGTACCTGTCTGGTTGGCCAGAGCGTTTCCGGGGAAAGACTACCTTGAGTAGAAGCATACAAATATGCAGAGTCCCCAGGGAATGCAGTTGAGGTGAATGGATAAGTTCTTACAGGCAGGCTGCAGAACTGGATTGAACAGAAAGAATAATGAAAATTGTCTGCTGCCCTCCATCCCAGTAGGGCCACTGGAGGTCACTGGTATGAAGTATGTCTGTGTGTTGTAGATGACAAAAGGGAATGGAGTTGAACTAGAGGGAAGACTGAGCATGGCACAGGAAAAGAGCAAGGGGTTCCCTGGGTCTGTACCAAGGGGCAGAGTCCCCAGGTAATGGAGTTAGGGTGAGAGTAGCGGATCCTGAAGGCATTAATTCTGCTTCCCATGACTGTATTTAGCCATGACTCTTTAAGAATTAATTATCTTGATTTTGCCTACACCATCATAATCATTGTCTTTCAAAGGGAAAACTTTATTCATTTATATTTGCCATCAGAATTACTTATGTTAAATTTATTAACTATTTTTGTACTATGTGCTTTATGTTTGACTCAGGTGTCTTGTGTTACTGTTTTATTTTATCTCTGCTTTTAGACTGATACTCTTCTCATTCAAATATCTCTTACTCATGCTATCTGCATTCTTTTCTCACTATTACATTACAAACAGCTATACCCCCTCAAAACAGTGTGCAACTCACCAATCTCTTAAGTATACAAACAACCCTAATTTTACTCTATGAATAGTCAACCAATTATTCGTGTTGCCGCTGTCATGTAATTTGATTTTGTACCCTTTAAAGCTTTTAAAACATACCTTTGTTTTATATAGCCAGAGTATTTTAGCTATCAATTTTTGTTACATCTTTTATCTGAAATAAATTCTGTTTCCTTGAGGTTCTTAATTTGAGCTTTTCTGTAATAAAAAAGTCAAGTGGTATTGGAATATAGCTTTAACTCAATTTTAATTGAATTTTTATCATTGTGTGTACATATATGCCAATACATATGTATACACACAGAGAGAGTATATGAGTATGTGAGTCTAAGTGTACCTGTGGAGCCTGTGGATGTCAAAAGACAGCTGTGTGAAGTCAGTCCTCTTCTTGACAGGATTCTGGGAATTAAGCTCAGGTTTCCAGTTTGTCCAGAGTTTTACCACCTGAGGTGTTTCACAGACTCTGGTTTTACTTTACAAAAAAATAGTTTCATTCATTCTTTATTCTGCTGTGACAAACCTTCATATGGAAGCTGTACTTCCACTGGTTTCTGGGCTCCCACTGTTTCTTTTTGAAAGCCATCTGAGATTGTATCATTGGTTTGGGCAGGATCTTCTTCTGTCCTTTTTAAAGCTATTGTCTCCATCCTCCATGGAATACAGTTATAATATAATGTAAATTTTACTCCAGTTTATCCATCATGTGTTTAGATGTATATTTATTTTATTTATTCTCTTTAAGTTTGAAATTTTTGAATTTGATAATTTTCTTTCTTTATGTTCTGAGGACTTTCTCATTTTAAATTTTCTGCAAAGATCCTCCTTCCTAATTCTCTCTTACAGTTTAACCAACCACTTTCTGGATTTAAATCTATGACTTTTTAGTTTCAAGTCACATATTTTAAATCACTTCCTTTCTGTTTGCTTAGAAATCTATAATCTACTCCAGATCTATAATCTACTTTGTGAATTCTCGCCTCAGCTAAAAAGATTACCTCAGATCATATTTCAAATGTTATATTTCTGTCGTTCTCCCCTTTTGCTCCATTGCTAAGGATTGATCCCAATCACTTGCAAATCATAATAATCCCTATAAACCATACCTTAACCTCTTTACTTTCTTTCTCTTTGAACTTACTGGATTCATTTTCAAATGTTTGGCCTTTTCTCTCTACTGATAATATATTCAAAGTCTTATTTATTTTGGGTATTTTAGTAAACGGGGTTATAGTTCACCATCTATCTATTCTCTTTTCTCACCAAACCTCTGCACAGCTGATTTTTGCCTTATCAGTGACATGTTTTGCCCATGTTCTCTTATACACTACGTAAGCACTTCTTTTCTGTGTCTCTTATATCATTATAATCTACACTAAGAAACTGTGTCCCATACAGCTGGTGTACTTTGGGCCTGAATCTTAAAACTAAAAATCCATCAATATACCTGAAGCTAATCTTTAACTTGAAGGTATATAGACAATCCCAGTATTTCCTGTAACAAGGCAGTGAAAGATGTTTATATACAAATCTGTGTCAAAAAATCAAAATTCATCTTTGCAAATGTTGGAAATGTGTTTGTTAGGCACTTATATGAGGAGGACTTGTGTATTTATTCCATAGCCTCTATGATGATTCTAGTACTTGATTCTGTGGTTTCTGACAACACTCATGCATTTGCTTCTACGGTTTCTAATTTTCAACTGACAGTTCATATTCCTTAGAACTTTAGATGTCATTAAGGCTCAGATTAAGAATTACATTCTATAGAGCATCATTTTGGATTCTACCAGTCTAAGATTCTTTAAACTCTCATGTTGAATTATTGGGTATTTAGAAATTGGAGTTGCTTTTGTTCCTGTTTTATAGTGGAAAAGGTATTATTGATTTGTACTACACATTTTCATAATAGTTACTTTACAGTTTAAATTATTACAGTATAAGTTATTCCTTTCCCTGGCAAACACAAAAAGATCTAGGCATTTTTCCTTTCTGTCTCCTTGGAATTAGATAGTTCAAATTTAATTAAGAGATCTACTATGTGGTATCCTACCTTATAAGAAATGAGAAATTTTCATTTTATAGGATATGAACAACAGGTTTTCATGACTTGTCCATGGCGCCTTCTAGCCAGAAATATTAAGATGAATGGTTCATCAACTATCTTTAGAGTGTAAGCAGTATTCACTACTAGGCTTATTTTTGTGGGTTATTATTGTTATGTTGGCTTCGTTCTTCTTCCTTTAGTGATATGGTAGTTAGTTCCTTTACATAAGTTCAGATAAACTTAGAATTTCTAGTTATTTCAAGAAAATTATCAGTTAGGGTATCTATCTGAGAGGAGACTTCCATACCGAATTGTCTTTTAGAAATTTGTTTTTATTATTACAAGTTTTGAGGCCTTCTATTCTGATCTTTGTGATGTGTACTCAAATCATTCATGCAACAAACAGTTATAGGCTCAGTATCTCTTATCCAAAGTGACTGGGACTAGAAATATTTCAGATTTGACTTTTTCAGATTTTGAGATATTGACACATATATAATGAAATAGATTGAGGATGTGGTCCACATCGGAACACAAAATTCAGTAATGTCTTAGCTCATCTTGTATAAAGGCTGAAGGTCACTTTACACAATGTTGTCCATAGCTTTGCACTTTACCTTTCCATCACTCATAGACACATGTGTAGAATTTTCTACTCAGAATATTTTATTGGTATTGATGCATTTTACATGTTAGAACATTTCTTGCTGTGGACATTTTAATGCATAATATTCAAGTTGTCTTAAGTACCCATGAGGTACCAGGGTTTTCTTATACATTTTATGGAGATACATAAATAAATGCAAAAGAAATCCTTAGCTTCAAGGGATGGTGGTAATGGAGTTTTGAAATTATTTACTGTAATTTTATTAAAGTGATGGATGAAAAGAGAACTAAATATAAATGACCAATCAATGACTATTAACTGTAGGTTCCCTCTACTACTGTCTATTTTCTTTTTTCTTCAGCTTCATAGCTCTGAATAATACTCAGACCACTTATTGACTGGTGATATATTCACAAACTACTTCATCATGTGAATTAAAGTACCTCTGCAGTTTGGATGGGCTAAAGTAGGCATCACCGATATTTCTGTTGTTAGAAAGTCATAAATCTAGTGGAAACAAGAAGCATATCAAAACTATTAAATAAAAATCACTTTTACTCAGCAAATTACATACTACACATTTTAGACCAAAGACCTCATTAACTGGGCTGCAAATATGACTCAGTAGTTAAGAGCACTTCTTGTTCTCGCAGAGGACCCATTTTCAATTCCCACCACCCATGCGGTGGTTCACAAGTTTTCATTACTCCAGTTCCAGGAGATCTAATGCCTTCTTGTGACCTCTGTGGCACTAGCCATGTGTATGGTACACATACAGACATGCTGGCCAAACACTCAATGCATAAAATAAATAAATCTAAAAATTAAAAAAAAAAAAGATGCTTCTGTCAAGGTAAAGAAGAGAACCTGATTCTCATTCAACTATGTGTTGTCAGTGGAAAGGGCCAGAACAGTAGCAACAGAACAAACTGCCATTACAGGTGGGTATGACAGCAATGCTCAGAGGGGGAGTTGTTTGTCCACGGCCTTGTAGATATTTCGTGATACAGTTAGAGTCAATATTATTTTAATATATTGCATGAAGGTGGAAATGGAAGAGTTTTTAGTGCTAATATAGCTGCTGTGCTAAAATCATGTAATTCTCACATCTTATCTATAAAGGAATTTTCCGTATTGATGATCATATGATTTGTTTATGTACATATGGCACTGTCTAAATTCCCAACTTTTCACTTTCTTGGTATTTTTATTTATCTAATGCACTTCTTAGAAATATTATATACAAACCCATCTAGTAAAAATTAAGATCATCTTGAGCGCTACTAATTTTCAATATTACTACAACAGCAAATATAGCAATCATTGTGTTTCAGGCACTATTGTTTGCTTCATAACAAATAATATTACTGCCTTCATTTTAAAAGTAAGATAACTGAGAAGGTTCAAAGAATTAGATAGCTTACCTAAGGTTATATACATTCTTTAGGAAAGATAAATACAGAAGGCCATTTTAGTGTCACGAAGTATATCTGTTATTTTATTATTACTGTTTTAAAAAAAAACACCATGACAATGTATAAAGGAAAGTATTTCATTCAACTTATGTTCTCAGAGGGTTAGAGTTCATGATGGGAATAGCTGAGAGATCACAGCTCTAACCACATGCAAGGACCAGAAAGCACACTGGGAATGATAAAAAGTTTTTGGTACCTCTAAGCCCATCCACTGTGAACACTTCCTCTAAGACCAAACCTCCTAATCCTTCACAAACAGTGACACCAACTGGGAACCAACTATTCAAACATATAAACCTCGGACCTGGGGGCCATTCTCATTCAGAATACCACTGTGTTTTGAATTCTTGATCTCAGTCTCTTTCCTTTATTTTCCACTTTTGTACCCAAACATTTATTATTTTCAGAGGTTTAGTGACATATCCAATCACTTACTATTTTCAGAGGATAAGGAAGTCTAACCTACTATACTAAATCTTACATCACAATCTTTCCTATTCTCATATAAATTGAAGATAACTTTGAAGTTTGCTTCAAGTACCATGAAGACAGAAATGACTGCTTCATCATGGTGTCTTAACTCAAAGAGATTCTAAGGGAGCTGATATTGGTTATGTTTTTCATGGTCACATGGCAATCAAATCACTTGATGAGGCTTCACAGTTTTTCATTCTTCATTTATTTCAGAGATACTTATTTATGAGAGGAATCCAGGGTTGTTTTATAGATTGAAGCCAACATTTATCATGCATCTGAAAATGTTATATTTACTATATAATCTTTTACTGCATCAACGATCACATTTAGTTTTTATTTTATTCACACACCTATTTCTGATATTCTTAGCAAATGGTCATATTTAGCCTCGTACGTTTTCAGTATTTGATGTGGATCCTGGCATACAAACAGACATTCAATCATTTTGTTGAATAATTAAAAGGCAGCAACTTGTGGCTCATTCATATTTATCCCTATTTGGCAGATGATAAAAAAAAGAGATTTATAGGAATAGATGTGACCTTAAAGATTACAGTATTTGTCGGTGGCAGAACCAGAATTCAAACCTAGTTTCTTTAACCCAAAGTCACATTTCCAATCAGCCACACAGCACAGAGACAAAGGACTCATTCTATATTCCTGCGACTATGTGGTGACTAAATTCCACATGGTTTCCTGTGTCAGCTATATAAGAAAACTGAAAGTTCAAAGGAATTGAGGGGAAATAGTAAACCTTATGTTGAATTTATAAACTGATCCCTAAAAACAGTTTATTTTGTAAATACAGTAACATATGTCAGAAAACCAGCCTAGACTTCCTTTTTACTAGGAAAACTAATTTTTTCTAAAAAAAATAGATATCTTTTGCCAACTTTGAATTTGAGATTGTGTTAATGAAAAGCTGTTCAAAAAATATCAAATTCCTGCTAACACAAAAAAATCATGGAGAATTGGAGGTATGCCAAAACACCAAAGGCAGGCTAAGCCTGGTAGAAAGGAGATAAATAGCAATTGCAAAAGAGGAGAAATAGCAATTCTCAAGAAATTTAGATGGGTAAGCATGGCTTTGTCCCAGGATGAGGTATGCTCACAAATAGGTTTTCAAGTATTGTGTGTGTATGCAGGGGAGTTGATCACATAGATGATGTAGAAAGTCCTTCTGTATATGCATTGTTTTTAATGGTTAATGAATAAAGAAACTGTGTGGCCTATGACAGGGAAAAATAGAGCTAGATGGGAAAGTTAAACTAAATGATGGGAGAAAGAAAACAGAGTCAGTGAGAAGCCATGTGGCCACCTGCAGGAGACAGATGCACAGGAACCTTGCCAGTAAGCCACAGCCATGTGGTGATACACAGATTAACAGAAAAGGGTTAATTTAAGATATAAGAGTTAACCAGAAATATGCTTAAGCTATTGGCCAAACAATATTGCAGTTAATACAGATTTCTGTGTGATTATTTCGGGAGTCTGGGTGGCTGGACAAGTGGCCTCTGCCAACACATAGAAACATGATGGCTTCACTTAGAATAGATTCCACCAAACAAACTTCTAGAAAGTCCTAGAGAGAAAGTTAATGAGACAAAGTCCTTTATGTATCAAAATCTCCCACCGTATAACAACAGTTCTTGTATCACCCTGATGAAGATCACAATGTTAGAATTGGACAGAACATTGAATAGCAATTGACATAGTTACTATTAACATTGATGTTAATTCTTCCTATCATAAACACTAAGTCAGTTGACTGTTTTCCCGGGAATAACAATAAATAAGACAGAAAACAGGAAAGAGCTTTGAATAAAATAGGAATATAGGATAAAACTACCTGCATCAAAAGCACAGCTACTGCCACAGAAGCTCAACAATTTAATGCATGTCCAGATCATTGACGTTCAAATGTCAAGGGGAAGGAAAATATTAGCTTTGAAACTTGAAAGGTATGCAGCTTCCAAAGCACAGAGTGTTTTGGATCCCAATACCTTTCCTATCCTAGAATTCCACACAGACACAAAGTATGCATGAGGAAGCGTTGTCTACGTATTCTTCCCAGCTCCCACTCCCCAGTCAAAAGCTACAGCTTGATGCAGAAGAAATAACTCTGCATTGAAAACTACATCCACATAAACCCTGAGAGAGCTTGGGAAGTAATTCTATTTAAGCATGGCTTCTTGATAGCAGCATTTTCTCAGGTGAGTTCTGTTTGCTAAAGGCTAGCATGTCTCATTTAAGAGATTCTTCCTGACTCAGCTTTAGCTGCAAAAACCTTGCAGCTCTTTTAAGAGGCCCCACCACCAAACACTTAATTGGTGTTTATGAAGAGCTGACAGCATGCTTCTTGGTGGTGACAGGGACCTTGAAACTTCATAGAGTTGTGGCAATAAACATAGTTTCCACCAGTACCTCTTCCATGAATCTAGACTCTCAGAAAGCTAAGGAATGGGATGGATCCAATCATCAAAGCCATGGCTTTAGTCCTAGCCATATCACTTGCCAAATTAAAGACTCATGTGGTCAGAAAAAGAGATACAGAATAAAGATAAGTTCAGATGAAAACAAAACTCTAAATGGTTTACAGTGTGTTTAAAAATATATGTAGGCTTGAGAGAGAAAAGCAAAAGAATAAAGTCCTTTAAAAAATAAGAAAGACAGACAGAAAGAAAAAGAAAGAAAGAGAGTAGTAGGGTGTGGGGTCACACACCTTTAATCCCAGCACTTGGGAGGAAGAGGGAGGTAGATATCTGTGAGTTCAAGGACAGCCTGGCCTACAGAGTGATTTTCAGGGTAGCCAAAGATACACAGAGAAACCCTGTGTTGCAATAAAAATAAAAGAAATAGAATTTAAAATAAAGTCATTTAAAGATGTAAACTACACAGAGAATCTGGGTACTGTATGTTATTGTGTTGTCTTTCAATTGTTTGAGAGCTAAGGAAGGGAAAACAGCTGCTAAAAGACATTTGATTATAAATGCTGCTGGATTAATCCAACATATGTATTTTGAAAATGCCTTGACTACAAAATTTAAGCCAAAATATATGTTACTTTGGAGAAGATGTTTTGCTTTTGTTTCCACAGAAAATGAGAGGCTGTGGATTCATTATGGGTTAAAAAAAAATCAGGTTTGTCCAAGGAATACCCCCTGAAAAATCTCTGATAGAAGCAGATGGTCCAGATGACCCAACATTTCGGACAACCTCTGCTGGAGTTTTCTCTGAGTTCTAAGTTCAGAACTTCGAAACTGCTGGCTGAGATGATCAAGCCTCACAGAATATTCCAGTCAGGAGTTAACCATAATCCTAAATTTTCTTTAGGTCCCCATAAGATTATTAGTGCCCCAATAAGCAGGAATTATTCTAGAAAACTACATATACATCCCAAAAACTGGATTATGAATGTTTGTCTTCATTTAGAGTGTTGGTTACAAGTTGTTGTGGATCATGGTCAGGAAAAAAGCTATACAAAGGAAATTAGATTCAGAGTTCTTGTTTTGAAAAAAAGATGCAGGAGTGCTATAGGACAATGGTCTTGACTCTGTAAGATTTATCACTTGAACTGGCTTAATAAAATGATGATTGGCCAGTAGCCAGGCAGGAAGCATAGGCAGAGCGACCAGAACAGGAGAGTTCTGGGAAGAGGAAAGTCTCAGTCTACAGTCATCACCAAGATACAGGGGATGCAAAATGAGAATGCCTCACTAATAAAAGGTACCAAGTCACATGGCTAATGCAGACAAGAAATATGGGTTAATGTAAGATGTAAGAATTAGTTAATAAGAAACGCTGAGCTAATAGGCTACTCAGTTTATAATTAATGTAGGCTCCAGTGTGTTTCTTTGGGACTGAACAGCTGTGGACCAGAAAAACAAAAACTTCTGTCAACAAGTAGTTATTGAGTGTTTTTAAATATTTATTGAAAATAAAAAAAGTTTCTTCTCTCATACAACATATCCTGACCACAGTTTCCTTTCCCTCCACTACTTCCAACTGCCCCCAACCACTTCTCTTCCTGAGATCCACCCCACCTCGAATATTCTCTTCAGAAAAGTGCAAACCTCTAAGAGGTAGCAGTCAATCACGACAAAACAAGATACAATAAGACAAGTCAAAATCCTTCATATAGAGGCTGGCAAGGCAGCCCAAAATGAAGAAATGAGTCTCAAGAGCAGGCAAAGAAGTCAAAGAAACATTCATTCCCACTGTTAGTGTTTTAGTTAATAGAGTGTTTGTTCATTTGTATCGTGTATTCCTGTAACACTGAAACCATTATATGTTTACTCTTCACTTATCCATAGTGAAGAGGTACTATAACTAAGTTAGTAGCATGCTAACTTAATATTAAGAGCCCATGGATTTGATCCCCAATACTGCATAAATTGGTGTGGTGTTCCAAGACTGTAACCCCAGAACTTTGGTGGGGTGGGGGGAGGCAGTAAGATCAGAAATTCAAGGTCATCCTCAGCTATGTAGATAGATAGTTCAAGGTCACACTGGAACTACATGACAGCTGGTCTAAAAGAAAGAAGAAAAATAGTAAGTAGAGGAAGAAGAGAAGAGGGAGAAGATGTAAAATAAAAGCATGAAAGGCAGATTTAATAATATACAGTTGACATCTTAGCATTCTGGAGAACTGAGAGGGTAAAGTTAACAATTCAAGGCAAAGTAGGTTAGTTATTTGTCTCAGTGGTAAAGTACTTGCCTAGAATGAGCATGACCCTGGTTTGATCCACAGTTCAAGAGAAGATGAGCACAAGGAAGAAAAGGAAGGTAGACCTCAGACTTCAGTCTAGAAACTCAAAGGTGTTTCTCTTCCTCTGCCACATAGCAGACACATTACCTTAAGCTTCTCTATTGTCTTAGTTTCTAATGAAATAAAGACAAAGATAGTTTTTCCCTGCATTCATAGATTTATGTACAATTCATTATGATTTTGATCAGAATACAACTTTAAACTGTAAGGTACTCATTCATGTGTAATCCCATCAATATTGCCTCTAAATATGGTGTGTATGCTCTTCTCAAATTCTATATAAGAGTGGAAAGGAGATATTAGTTATAAGATTATGTACAAGTTAAAATTTCCATTGTTAGTTTTAGTGTTCTCATTTACTGGTGCATGGGATAAATAGTTATTTTATGTCTACTCTATCTTGACCCTTCCTGGTGACAGAATAGTGCTTAGATTCAACAAACTTATAAAGAGTTTCTGAAGGATCTACTGACTTCATGAACACCTCTCTAATGATGCAACCTTGTGCATCCTTAGAACCCTCTATCATTTAACTGGGATACTCATAGTAATTTTACTTTTGTTTTATTTTAAATTATTTTAAAAAGCATTACAGTACTGTGAGAGTTACCATCAGGCCCATTTTATAAGAAGAGGTTGGATAACTAATTATATTGAGTTTGGAGTGCCTGGCAAAGCAGGATATAAAACCAGAATGATATTGGAACCAGTTTGTGAGGAAACTTGAACACCCTGTTAAATAATTAGGATGTTATGATTTGGACAGGGATTAACAAGAAACTGAAATGCTGTATAGACAAAGGTTAGAATATGCAGGGTCTGCATATTCCGTTCAAAGGAATCTCTGCATCTGGTTACTCACTTACAGAGGAGCAAACAAAAACACCTAGTGTGTTACATCTAAAAGAAACACACAGAGCAGCAGCATCCATAGTCTCCTTGGGACATGGCTGACTCAGTCTGGAGAACTGTTTTACATCCTCCTGACTTACAGGACCCTGTTCTCTTGGGAAAGCACAATAGCACTGATTGGGATCAAATCTCTGGATAAGCTCCATCTACTGAGCCAAATGTGGGAACCAGGGACACTGCAGAAGTGAAGTACATTGATTGCAAATCTCTTGAAATTGTCAAGGATGCAGAGATCATCAGTGCAAATGTGTGTATGTTGATTGTGGTACTCTTAAATGGGCCAATAAAAGCAACCCAGGGGAAGCACTGAAATGCTTGAGAAATCAATGACTTCCCTATTGGGCTTGCTTTTTCACTGTAGTATCCTTGGGGTTACCAAGTGTTTATTCATTCACCCAGAAAATGCTTAGTGAATACATACTTGGTACCAAGGTATTGCCCAGTTAGAATCCAGGAACACCGACCTAATCTGAGGACAAAATGGCCTAGAAAAGTATTTAATGTGTAGCTGAGGCATGTGAAGACAGAAATATTAGCATAAAGTTTGGCAGTGCTCTGCTACATAAAAATACAAGATTTAAGTCCATGTGTTGGTTTGTGTTTTCCATTTGACACAAACTAAAGACATTATAGAAACAGAAAACTTAATTGAAGAATTTTCTCTATCATATTGACTTGTGGGCATGACTATAGGCATTTTCAATGTGGGAGAACATGCCTGAGCAGATGGTCCTGAGCTGTATAAAAAAGTGAGCTGAATGAGCCTTGGAGGGCAAGCTAACATGGTGTGTTTCTCTATGAGCTCTTCTTTAGTTTCTGCCTCCAGTTTCATGCTTGAGTTCATGCCCTGACTCTGCTTGATAATGGACATCAATATGGAAGTGTCAGTCAAATAAACCCTTTCCTCCTCAAGTCACTTTTGGTTAGAATATGTTATCAAAGTAACAGAAACAAAACTAGGACAGCCTATAACAGTGACTTCTAATGTTTCAGAAATTTCACATCCATGTTAAGTGTAAAAGCATTTCCACTCACATGTAAGGATAAGTCAAAGGGAGATGGTCACAACATTTAAGTACTATTGCTATTATTATTGCTGATGGAAATGATAATAGTAACATAATGGAATATTTAATATTTTCCTAGCACCCACTTCATGCAAGGCTTTGGCTTCACTAGTATATTTTTATCTAATGTTGTAAGTACCCTCTGAGGTAAGCCTTATCATTATCTCCATTTTACAGGGAGAGGAACAAAAGTAAAGGGAAATAAAGTAGCTTGGCTAAAATTACACAACTAAGAACTTGAAGAAGGCACAATTTGGACTCAGGTTCTAGTCTTAAAGCCACTGTTGTTGCCTTTGTTCTGTCATAAAATAAGAGAAAGTTACTGTTTGTTACTCTTGTGCCACTGCTCTTTGGTTGTCATTAGTCTAGATCAGATTCCAAGTTTTAGATACATGGAGGTTTCCAATGAGAAAGAAAGAAAGAGAAGTAGAAGAAGAGAGAGAAAGATATACAGATAATGTACAGATGATATATAGATTAGATAGATAGATAAAGAAGATAGATAGATAAAGATGATAGCTATAGATAGATTATAGATAGAGATGATAGATATAGATAGATTACAGATGATAGATAGATTATAGATAAATGATTGATAGATAGAGATCAATAGATAACAGATTGGTAGAGATATATTATAGATAGATAGATAGATAGATAGATAGATAGATAGATAGATAGATAGATAGATAGATAGATAGAGAGAGATAGCTAAAATGATGGGTGACAGAAGATGTGAATCTCCTGACAAGTAACAAAGTCTTGAGTCTTGTCCCTATATCATACCCTAAGATGGAAGTTTCTCTTCACATAGAAAGTTATCTCAGTCAGAGAAACAAAGGAGAAATCCAAAGTTCCAAGACACAATGAGGCCATGCAAAGGCACAGGAGCCATGGAACAAATAATCCAAGAAAGCGAAGTTATAAAATGGTCCTCACAGCACACAGAGCAAAAAACTAGGCAAGGATAAGAAGACACTGAAGCAGCCAGGTTAGACCATCAGAGTCTCATGTACCATCATGAGGACATTCAATCTCTCCCTGGACCAATGCACTAAGAAGTTCAAGCAGAAGAGAAAACAACACATTTCCAGTACAAAGAGATCACCAAACTGGCCACAGACTGCTACTGCCATCAGGACATGATCATATGACACACTGTATGACTAGCTTGACCAACTTAGGAGTAAAAACAGGGTTCCTTAGCACACCAGGAAGCAAGCTTTATGGTCACCACACTTCACAAGACCAAGGGCAGAAAGGGAAAAAAACAGAAAGTTGATTTATTTGATAAATAACTTCAACAGCTAGTGGTCAAACTCTTTCAAACACATTGTTTTCTTGACTACTCACAAGTGAGAACTTTCCCCTCACCACACTTTTTTAAAAGGAAAAACATGTTTATGAAGATAAGTCAGATGTCAAGGATCTCAGAGATCAGATACCAAAGAAGTCAAAATGGAATTGAGTTCTGTCAGACTAAAATTGTAATCTCTGCGTAATGATCCTGTCATATTCACCATACTTATAAAAGTAGTATCCATCAACTGTAAATTGGTGAATTGCTTAAAAGGGACTTAGAAGGCAGTCAAGTCTGACTTTGAAGACGGACAATAGCCATATCTAGCTAAACAAGCTACAACAATCCTCTAACCTCTCAAAGCTCAACTTTCATTTAGTGTGATGCAGGACTCCAACAAGTATCTATTTAAAGATTTATAATGATAGTTCAATGAGACAAAAATTCCATAGATCTCAACAGAGCCTAGCCCAACAATCTACAATAGAAGGCAACTTTCACACTGATAAAACTTATTCTATATGGATGCACTTCTTAGACCGAGATGGAGGGGGGAGGGGCTTGGGCTTCCCACAGGGCAGGGTATCCTGCCCCATCTTAAGGAAGCAGGGGGAGGGCGGTAGTGTAGTGGGGGAGCAGGAGGGCCAGGAACAAGGGGAGTAAATGTAAATTTTTCTTTTAACAATAAAAAAAGGATGAAAAGAATATACATAAGGCCTGGGATGATGTTAGCTCAGAAAGAAAGGCTGATGAGAATGAGCTCACCACTTCAGCACTTCTCTATGAGAAATGACAGTCTGGACAACAAACAGTGGGCATGTACTTTGTTTTCAAAGTACAGATACAGTTTCTGTTTGTTTTTTTTTAAATTCCCTATAAACATCCTTTTAAAAATTATTACATAATAGGGAGCAAGTTTAGCATTCTGGAGCACAAAACAACCAATCAGAAACAGACTACCTTCAGGTAGTCTAGAATAGATTCACCTGGTGATCAAAAGTAAATGGTAAGTTTAACGGGAATAGTACAAAGTGCACTAGAATAAGAAGAAGTAAAACATCCAGAAATTTGAAGGATAAGCAAAATCACATTTACCTATTGGGAATGAGGAAACACTTTTTGATGCACTGTCCAATGAAGTAGCAGACAAAGAGTTAATGGGAAGCCACAAGCCTTTGGCAGAAGCTAGGGGTATGTGCATAAAAGTTGCTCCTGGGATGACTGTTGACAAAACAACTTTAGCTACCAAAAATTACCAACTGTTTTTTCTAACATGGACATCTGGTCAGCTATCACAGAGGTGTTACAAACATGCTTATTGGTGGTCTTTATGCCTCTTCTTTCTTCGACACTTTTAAAGGGAAGTGGAAGATAGACAAAATCATTAAGAAATCACATCCCTTCCCCTGCCTCTTTCTGATATTTCTCTATTCTAAGTGCCCTCACAAAGCCACCTTTAGTACTGGAGAAAGTGACATATATTTTTAGCACAGTCCACCAGAGTTTCTCCTGTTTCTTCTGGACCTGCCTGGTAGTTGTTGCAGACCTGTTGCTGTTGCCTGTTTTGTGATTCCGTTTCCCAGGGGACAGGGAGTGTGGAGACTTTGAGGCAACAACACAGGCTCCAAAAGATTCCAATGTAAAAGCTCTTTATTGTAAAAAGGTCTGGGTGTTTTATGGGGTTAGGGAAATTAAGCCGCTGCAGGAACATTTTTAGTTGGTCCTTTTGAAACTGGCGGTAGCTGCTGGTGTGTTGTGATTGGCTAGGTGTGTGCATCACTAGTTCCTGTGCTTTTGTTCCGCTGACAGGTTGTTTTTGCCCATTTGGCTTATTCATTGTGAGTTTGCATGTGCTTGCTTGTGCTTGTCTCATTGCCCTGCCTCACTGCCAGGCTTAGCTCATATTTTAAAGTTCTCACTAAAACCCTTTAAATTCAGATGCAGACTTACAAAGTGTTTTCATTTATGGTAAATATTAGATCTCTCAGTTTCTTTATGATTTTAAAATATGTTCCATTTGAACTGACTGGACAAACCTGTCTAGGAAAACAGGATATTGCATGATTTACTGTACTGTTGAGAAAAATAGAAATTCAGAGAGCTGAGTAACACACCAGGCATGGCAAAGCTACGACCATTTTCTAGATCACTAATCCTATAGTCTTCACCCTGTCACAGACCTCTCTTGAAGACATGTGTGACATGACCCCCAGCATTTTCACTATTACCTGCATCAGTTTTTCACTGTGTTAATGAAAAACATAGAATAAAAAAGCCTGAGGTTTAGAGAGATTAAAAACAGGTGGAACACTGTGTGTTTCTCCTTTTCTCTCTTTGCCCTCAGCAAGACTGATTCTAGTAATAGGTGTTCTAAAGGCACTCTCCTAACTGTGGATTATCAGTTATCCACCCTTTAATGTGGTTGGCCTTCTGGGCACTGTGAAAGATTCTACACCATGCAACCAGATGTTCTCGGTGTGAGGCTATTTCCAGTGAGCCCAAAGAGGCACAGATACTTTGCATTAATAATTATGTCCTTTGTTATGATTTCTGTTAGACAATATATAGCGACATACAGAAGTTTCAGTTGCTGCAGATCCCAGCCTCTGGGTAGGAGGACATGGATTAGGAGGACAGAGGCACTGGTTACCTGTACTGATTGCTACTGTCTCTCTAAACACCATGGCCATGACACCACCCTACTCCCATTTGCTACTGGCAACTTCTTTTCTGCTTATTTCCTTCCTTCTTTTTTTCTTACTTAGAGTTTCGTACTCAAGTCTCCTATTTACCTCATTAATAAGGGCCATGGCATCTGTCTCCACTCCAACACTATCTTTCTGTTCTGATTCCCACTTTGATCTCCCACTTTGATCACTGAGGTTAAAGCTAGCTGGATGGATTTGGTGATTGGAAGCTCTGTTGAACAATCTGGTATTCCAAAGCAATTAGATTCTTTTACTTTTTTACTTTTCCATGTTTTTTATCTTTTTATTTTGCTTGGGCTGTTATAAATAATCTTGAGATATAAATATCGCTTCAGTAATACTAGTGAACTTTAAAATAAATATTTTAATTTTTAAAAAATGGACATGGAGAACAGTGTATTAAGTACAATATCCAGGCACAGAAAGACAGAGATGAAGTTTTCTCACATACCCATGGGATCCTAAAACCCTGAGATCTTACAAGTAGAGATGAGACTATTGAGTGCAGAAGGAAGTAGAAGAAGCTTGAAGATGTTGATGGGCAGGCTCAAATTTTAGTTAAATCTAAGTAATTAATTCATATTCATAGCATGGTGATTGTAATCAAGGTTTTGAATTCTTGAAGATCTAGAGGAGCAGAAAGTAAGAACTGTGTGAATAGTGCTTGCTCAGGACAACACTGATCAGCTCACCCTTCTAGAAGGCAGACACATTGCCAATAACATTCTCTATAAAGTAAACATGCGTAATATTTGTCATTTTTGCAAATTGATATAAAACACCTATATTTTCATCAATATCTGTGGTCATTTTATTAGATAGGATTGTAAAATGAACATAACACCTTTGGGACTGGGAGAGTGCCTTCTCTACCCTTTATGTTATAATAAGGTATTTGAAAATATAACTCAAACCAGTGACATTTTTGTTACCTGAGAAAAACAACTTTAAAGAGGCAGAATTTATTCTGGTTCAGGATTTCAGTGGCTCTCAACATGCCTTGTACCTGGGGTGATATAAAATATCACTTCCTCAGGGGTGTGTGACAGAGGAAGAAGCTCACTTCTTAAAAGCAGGGAAGCAGAAAAAAAGGGAAAGAATCAGGGTCAAGGTCAAGGTACAGACCTTAAAGGACAAGCTCCCAAAAGCTCAGCTCCTTCAATTAGGCCCCACCTCTTAAAATCAATTAAGTTGTGAGCCAACGCAGGCCCTCAATCCACCTCTACAGCACTACCAGCTTGGAACCAAGTCCTGGGAACCAACATGTAAATACCTCACAGAACACATCATAGCCAAACACAACAACCATTTAAAAGGCAGAAAGATGCATTTTAGTTCATAATTCCAGGGTTTTCAGTTCTTGGTTGCTTGATCCATGTCTTTGGATATGCGGTGATGATGCAGAACATCATGAGGGAAACAGAGTGGGGAGGGAACAGAGTAAAGCAGCTCACTTCATGATGACTTTGCAGGAGTTGGGGCTAGGGTGGGGTGGAAGAAGAAGAAGAGGAAAGAATGGGAAGAAGAGGAGGAGGAGGAGGAAGAAGAAGAAGGAAAAAGAGGAGGAGGAGGAGAAGAAGATGGTGGTGGTGGATGCCCCAATATCTATAAAGTTTCTGTTCTCAGTGATCTTGAAGAAGCACACATCCCCAGGTTTCTACCACCTCCTCACAGTGCCTCAGGTTTAAAAATGTAAGCCTTTGTGAACATTCCAGTTCTCAACTATAGTAACTGCCCATTCCAAGTTTTCCTTTGTTGATTTCATAGTTCACATATGAAATTTCTTTGTAGCATCCCTATACAGCTGCAAGCATGTCTCTTCAGCCTCCCAGAATCTTCTTCTGCTACTCATTCTTTCCACTGAGATCACACAGAAAAGAATATACAGGTTTTTATTTCCTTCAATGGCCCATGAGATATCTGAGTAGAGCTCTCATACTTTTATTTAGCCATAGGAAAAATGCCCCAAACTGTGTCAGTTTTTCAGGAAATACAAGGTGAGAACAAATGAATCTCATTTCATAATAACATTAGCTATTCTAGCCTTGGGATTCCTAGCAACCAGAAACAAGATGCTGTGCCTGTAACAAGGTCTCTACTAGCTGTGCCCAAGCTCTTCCTGGACTAGGAGTGCTCTGTTTCATAGCATCACTGAGAATGAAGACCAGCCACCCCATCCCATGGTGTCAAAACATACAAGTAACAGTCATCTCAGGACAGCTGACTTTGACTGGGCATTTTTTTATGGGTTTAATGATTTCTCAACCCGATCAACTTCACAAATAAATGACTGCTACACAAAAGGAATTGCCCTTGTTTCAAAAACGAAGGAAGAAAGGAAACTATAGAAAATTCACACTAATTAAACCTTGTAAGTTAACCTACATCCATTTTTCTCTTGATTCTGTAACCAAATACCAGCAATTTGGCACTTAAAACAATACAAATTTGCCTTCTTCAAGTTATAAGGGTCAGAGTCCAGCTGGAGCCCCTGGGCTGAATTTAACACGTCCACATGGCTACATACCCCATTGGAAGGATTTAGGGGAGAATTTCTGTGAGTCTTTTTCACCTTGTAGAGGATGCATTCATTGGTTCAAGGCCTTTTTCTCAATCTTCACTGTCCTTATCTGTGAAGGTTCAGATGCATCTTCCTCACCTCAGCTCCACAATTCCTTCTTGATTGGCAGGAAAATATTCTGCATTTTTAAGGATTTTTAGGGTTAGATAGATCCTATTGGATTGCCAGAGAAAACTGTCTATACACAAGTCACATCTACAAATTCTCTCTTGCAATACAGTTTAGCAGATTCTCAGGTTCCTGGATTTGGGGAAGGTAAATATCTTTGGAGTGCCATTATTCGGCTTACCACAACCGACCTGTTATTCCTCTAAGGAAATCTCTAAATACATTAGTTGGAAAGGAGAGCATTATTTTCTCAGTTTCCTCATAGAGTTAAGGGGCTTTCCGTGTATTGTTTCAAAGTGGCATCACGAGACTCCATGGGACACATCTGCTTTCACGGTATCACATGGTTGTTGGTGAGATTCACTTCCTCGGAGGCTGCTGGCTGACAGCTTCAGTTCCTTCCCAATGTTGCCAAGAAGGAATCTTCTTGCCCTATCAGTGTGAGTCTGGCCAGAGCAGCTGTTTTCTTCTCAGTGTTTGAGAAAGTTCCAACAAGATGTAGATTATTGTCTTTCATCATCTAATTTCAGAAGCAAAAAGCCCATCACACTTAAAAATAAATGTCTAGCTCAGCAGGACCAGACCACAAAAACAGAGAGAGAAATACAAAAGAGAATGGCTGTCGTCAGAAAAGGACCACTAGGAGCCCTGTGTGAGCCACAGCACTTTAGCATTTCAGTCGTTTAGTGAGCAAGTGAGCTGGTTAGGTTTTCTTATTTGACTGATTGTCTGTTTGTTTGTTTCTTTTTTGAGTTTTTTTTTTTTGTAAACTTGACACAAGCTAGAGTCATCAGAGAAGAAGAAATCTCAATGCAGAAAATGCCTCTTGCAGACTGACCAACAGGCAAGACTCTGGGGCATTTTTGTTTGATGGATGATTGGTGTGGGAGTGTCCAGACCACTGTCTGTAGGGTCACCCCTGGGTCAATAACCCTAAGTTTAAGAAAGCAGGCTGAGCAAGCCAAGGGGAGCAAGCAAACCAATGAACAGTATTCATCCATGGTCTCTGTTTCAGTTCCTGCCTGTTGGTTCCTGCTCTGACTTCCCTTCATGGTGGTTTGTGATTAGAACATGACAACCAAATGAAACATTTTGGACGTAATGTTTCATCACAGCAAAAGAAAGCAAACTAAGGCACATGGGCACACGGTTGCTTCCTTGAGACTCAGGTGGAGGAGGTGAATAAAATCCTCAGGAAATTCTGTGTAGCCGAAATGCAAAGAAGAGAGTTGTGTAATGACCTTTAAGATCAGGATCCAGCTTGTGCAGTCCCCACCCCAGACTACCTCACACACTGTATTCCATTGGCTATTAAAGGTCACAGGTTCCTAGCAGGGAGAACAGGATTTGTCCCTAGTGTTTAAGTGACTTTTGGGAACCTGTTCCCCATGCTCGATTATCTTGCCCAACTTTTACACCAACTTGATGTGCCATGCTTTGCTCAAGCCTCTGGAGGCCTTTCTGAAAGAAATAGAGGAGGAATGGATAGGGACGGGGAGTAGATGGGAGTTGGGGGGCAGCAGAGGAGAAGAGGAAGGGGAAACTGTGGTTGGTATGTAAGATAAGTTTAAAAACGTTAATTAACATTTTTTTAAAGTCACATGCGTGAACCCAAGGAGAAAGTGCAAGAAGGTATGATCTCTCCCAGTGGAAATCACTGCCAGATCACAATGTCACATGGACAGGAAGAAGTAAAGATGAACCCACCTCCCCAGTGCTGTCACTCTCACAAGAAAACGGAATGGTGTTTCAGAGAAACTGACTGTCATGTCCAAGTTCACAGAACTCAAATCCAGATTTATCTAGCTTAAAACTCCCTCCTCACTGTTTTAGACATGTAAAAAAGTATGCAGTCTCTCGAAATCATTTCTTTCCAAGAGTATTCACAAATCAGCATCCGGAAAGTCCTTCTGTAAAGCTGTCAGAAGCCACATTCTTCTTCCTCACTTTGACTTTATCAGCCTAAATTCATAACATCAGCAGAAGCCTGGAGATGAAATCAGATCTGAAAAAGAGAAGATGGATTTTCTTGCCATGCCTTTCCATTGCAAATAGGCCCAGTCCAGGGCAATCCCAGCTGCACCTGGAAGAGTACACAAGCCTCATGAATAATCCATGTTCCATTTTCATGGCGTTAGGAAACGCTGACTCAGGAAATGCTATCCATGCAGTAGAGAATCTAGGTCAGGTGAAGCCGAGATACGCCATGAAACCCGGAATGCTCAGTTGGTCTTGAAAACAGAAAAGAGAAAAAAAATCTGATTAGAGATAGTTTCACTTCTCTCCTATTTATGTCCCTTTGGTTTCCCTCTCTTGAGCTGTTCTGCTGGTTCATTGCACAGTATTGAAAAGAAGTGGCGCCACTGGACTTCCCTCTCTTGCTCCTGATTTCAATGAGATTGCTTCAAGTTTTTCTCCATTTAGAGTGACGGTGACTATGGGTTTCTCATATGCAGCTATATTGTGCTGAAATTTGTTCCCTATAGTCCTACTCTTTAGAATTTTTATTATGAAGGCATATTGGATTTTGCCAAAGGATTTTGCTACTTCCATTCAGACAACCGTGAATGGACTTAAATACAAAAATCACAATAGTTCATTATACACAGCATCTCCCAAAAGCTGACTTAGTCACATTGACAGTGTTTTCTATGTATGTTTGTATTTGGTTTGTGAGTATTTTATTGAGAATTTTTAACTCTACGTTCATAAAAAATATTAGCCTGTAGTTTTCTCTTGTTGTTGTTGTGTCTTTACCTGGTTTTGATGTTGAAATAATATTGGCTTCATAGAAGGAGTTTGGAAGTGCTCTTTCTGTTTCTATTTATTTTTGATAATTAAGAAGGATTTGCTATAGTTCTTCTTGGAAAGCCTGGCATAATTCCGCTGTGCCTCCATCTAGGCCACAACATTTTTTGGTAAGAAGGGGGGAGGGTTATTAGTGTTTTAATCTCCTTGCTTGTTATTTGTTTATTTAGTTGTTGACTTCTCCTTGGTTTAATTGTGGTGGTTTGGATGAATCTAGAAAATCATCAGTTTCTTTGAGATTTTCCAATATAAAGAAGTATCCGTTTTTATAATATTCCTTTATGATATTCTGAATTCCTTTAGCATCTGTTATGTTTTTTATTCATTTCTTATTCCTTGTTCAATGTGATTCTGTCAGTTTTGTCACTTTTGTTCATCCTTTGGGTGAGGTGAGCTAGGGGTCTTTAGACCTTGTTTCTTCTCACAGAACAAGCTCTTAGATTCCTTGTAAGAGTCATTTTCTTTGAGCTCAGCCCTGAAATCATATGCATACAAGAAACATTGTACAGTACAACATTACAACAAGAAAGTTGTATTTATACATTTAGGATAGGTGTGTGTGTGTGTGTGTTTGTGTGTGTAAAAACAATGAAAAAAAAGATCATGAAATTTAAAACAGGAAAGAGCGGTTGGAGGAAAAGGAAGGGGTGAAATGTGAGTAATAACTTCATTTTTCAAAAAAATTAATTGTTGTAGAATATTAGTTAAAGATGTGTTACATTTGTTTAACTCTGCGGAGCTGTGTTACTGTGCCTGTCTAAAATACCAGACTGAGCTATTAAAGAGCTGAAGGACCATAGTCAGGCAGAAGAAAAGACCATAAATGGGGCTGGCAGGCAGAGAGAATAAATGGGAGGAGAAAGCTGAGAGGATAAAGGAGGAGCAAGAAAAGGAGGAGGACACTAGTACCCAGCCACACAGCCATACAGCCAGCCATGGTGTAAGAACTAAAGAAGAGTGTACAGAATAGAGAAAGATTTAAAAAAAAAAAAAAAGCCCAGAGGCAAATGGCAAAGAGGATAATTTAAGTTAAGAAACGCCGGCTAGCACAAGCCAAGCTAAGGTTGAGCATTCATAAGTACTAATAAGAGTCAGTGGGATTTATTTGGGAGCCGGATGACAGAACCCCGAAACAATAATAACAACCACCAACGTAGGACTCATATTTCCATGTAGGGCCTGAGAAAAAAGAAAGAAAGAAGGAAAAAAGGAAAAAGGAACTGGTATGGCTTCCTTAGAAGGTGCTCCTGTTCGGCAGCAGGGCAGCACTAAATAGAAAGGGCAAGATGAGTAAAAACTGCTTATGGCAGTGAGGTACAGGCTTCCACAGCTGGAAAGGGTTAATGCAGTTCCTGGTCACACACGTTCCAGGTGTGTGGACTCAGGGTGAGGACTCAGCTGTAGCATAGCAGTTTAAAGTTTTCTCACATGGTCAAAAAAAGACTAAAAGATGCAGTAACAGAGTTCCAGACAGAAAAAAAAAACCCTCTAAACAGGTTCCAGTGTGTTTTACAATGTATGTGCATAGGCGGAAGAAAGAAAGAAAGAAAGAAAGAGAGAAAGCAGTCACAGAAAGAAATAAATAGTTTAAAAATAATAAAGTTCTTTTAAAAAGATGTAAAATAATACAAAAGAATAAACCACACAGAGATGGGAAATACACATGGAGTCTGGATCCTAAATTTTATTGTGTTGAGTTTGAAATTTTTGGATGTTGAACAAATGACAGCTACTGACAAACATGGAATTGTGAACAGGACTACAATACTGAACCAACCTGGACACTTTAGGGCTATCTTAAGGAGCCAAAAATGTGTATTTAATAAATGGAAGTAAAAAAATGCTTTGAACAACAGAGTTTGCTTTTGTTTTTCCATAGGAAACAAGAGGCTATGGATTCATTCCAGGTTAATATGGATCAGATTTGACCAAGGGAAACCTCCTGAAACTTGACAGGTGATATCTATCAACAAAAGTTATAAGTGTTCTTCCCAGTATATGTTCATTATCTCAAATTTTCTCAGGGACCTCT
Source organism: Dicrostonyx torquatus (assembly GCA_028555095.1). Lineage (NCBI taxonomy): Eukaryota > Metazoa > Chordata > Mammalia > Rodentia > Cricetidae > Dicrostonyx > Dicrostonyx torquatus. The sequence continues at coordinate 14,950,117 of JAQHUG010000012.1, read as the reverse complement.
AAAGATGCCTTCACACAGAGGAGAGGAGAAACAGTCTAGAGAAAATGATGTCCACATCCCAAAGAGTTGGATTGTGGGAGGTTTTAGGTTATTTGGTGTGTTATGGCTGTTTGTTATCATTTAGGGGAATATAGAAATATAGAATAAAAAGACAACTACTAATCTCAGTATTTTGCATTGGCATGGAATCTGATACAAATATAAAGTTATTTTGTTATACTGAATGTATACTTCTACTCTTGAGTATTGTGTTTATGCAGCTCATTTAAAAATATAATATACAAATAAGAAATGAGGTTAGTACTTAATCTATAATAATCAAACATGTAGTCACATTAACTATGTTTTCAAGGTTAAACGGGTGAATTTTAGATAGATAAATGGTCTTCAAAACCTTTAAATACATATGGAATATGGAATTTAAAATCTTTTGTTAACCTAAGGTTTTTCATGATAATGATAAACATCTGCTTTTGGCAGTACCAATTTAATTCATAAAAGAATGACGGGCACCAAAAAAAAAAAAAAAACTTCATTGAAGTTTGCTTTTATTGTGGCAAGATTAGTCATTTGGGCAAGGAACTACTTTTGTTTTGTTTTGTGCTGTGTAGACTGGAGATACAGGACCCACAGGAAAGCGACTGTGAAACTTTGCCTAAACAAGATAGGGCAGTCTTTGAGGTTCCTGCTTCACAGAAGAGTGCCAAACATTCTTTAGGACACAGAGAAAAGTAACTGATGAACTTTACCAATACAAGGTGGGTAGTCCTTCAAATTTCTTGCTTCACTGAAAAGTCTACTGGATATTCCAGGCCTATAGGCTGAACAAGAATGCCCCAACATTGAAGAGGAACTTTGGGTGATTGTCCAGGCATTCAAATGTCTTTGTTATTTCTAGACTTCTGGAAGTTGCTTGAAAGGCACTTCCTGTTTACTCAAGTAGTATTAATTACTTCTGGGGTCTTTGATTGAGTTAAAGACTAAATATTTAGATTTGCAGTTTTCTTTAGTTATGATAGAAAGTAAATTAGGTGTAAAACTTTGGAGTCACTAAGATAGGAGAGATATTCAAGTATTTTCTCTCAATTCTCCAGACAAATGTCTGGAAAATTAAATCCTGGTTCTCAAAATGATACACAAATGAATATTGTAAATTAATTCTTACATAATAACTGTTGTAGATAACTTTACTATTTTAAAGTTAAAACCTTTTATTTTTATTTAGACAAAGGAAGAATATTGTAGAATATTAGAGATATGTTACATTTGTTTATGCTAGGGAATGTTTGTTTAATGATGCAAAATGTGCCATATTCTTTTAAGATGAATTTGTTTAACTCTGTGAAGCTGTGATTCTTTGCTGCTCTAAAACACGTGATTGGTCTAGTAAAGAGATGAATGGCCAATAGCCAGGCAGAAGAAATGATAGGTGAGGATTGGATTGTCAGGCAGAGAGAATAAATGGGAGGAGAAAGCTGAAAGGTAGAAGGAGGGACAAGAAAAGGAGAGAGGACTCAGGGCCCAGTCACCCAGCTAAACAATCAGCCATGGAATAAGAAGAAAACAAAAGGTGTACAGAATAGAGAAAGATAAAAGTCCAAAGGCAAAAGGTAGACAGGGTAATGTAAGAAAAGCTGGCTAGCAATAAACCAAGCTAAGGTTGGGCACTCATAGGAAATAATAGGTCTCAGTATGACTTATTTGGGAGCTGAATGGTGGGGACCCCAAAGAGCCCATAGAGTAATAACAACCAACAACAACAAATCTAAATGAACTTTAACTGTCGTGTGATACAATAACTTTTCCTTCATAACATTCTGCTATCCTCAGAATTAAATCCTGGTTCTCAAAATGGTACACACAGCCATGGTTCTAACACCATCTTTATGACCCTAGCCACTAACCTTCAACCTGTCCCTTTTTCCACCTCACTCATATTCACTGTCACCCGTGCTAATCCACTCGTACTTCTCCAAAAGAAAACACATGTACAAATAAATTATTTGCTTTTGTTGGTCTTTTCTAGAAGATTCTTCACCTATTTGCCAATAATCTAAATTAAAGTCTATCATTCAAAGGGAATTCATGTTCCTATCTACAGAAACACTTTCCTAATCCCAGGCTATCCCCACCATACAGTGTATTTGGGTTTAGAGATTCTTTCTTGGTTAACACCTGAGGCATCATGATGACCCTATCAATCTATATTAGCATCACTCTTGTCAATCTCACAAACATCATACTCTTTAAAACTAACAATTTTTTTGGCTCTGAATACACACAGTTCTTGGTACAGTGCCCAGCAGTCATTAAATGTTTGCATAAAGAAAGCCATGAGAAGGAACATGGAAAGACAGTACACACAAAAAAGAAAGGGCAAGACGATAAAAAGGAAGTAAATGGAAACAGAAAAACAAGAAGAGACAGATGGAAATGAAGAAAGCTAGGAAAGAAAGGGGAAGGAAAGAAAACACAAGCTCACAAAGAGATGTTTTATAAATTGCACGCTGTTCCATAGCTATTAGGAGCCTATCCACATTCCCTGAAAATATCCTGATATGTTTGCCTTTCTGAGTTCAAAGCAAGGCTGCTTTGCTTTTTAAGTCTTCTTCAACCATCCAGACCTACTAACATCTCCTGGAAAGGCAAGCATGTTACCACTTCTGAGTGGAGTCTCATGAGCAGCTCTTCTCTGTTCTAGTAAGGTCAATAACTAATGTGGGTGGTAAATTACTATTAAATACAATAAAAATGGCAAAAAAAATTACAGAGAAAGTCTCTCGAGAATTGTAGTTTCCTGGAACACTCAAGAAGCCTGTAGTCATTCAGTGGGTGAAAAGCATGTGAGTTGATCTTGAGACCATTGGTACCTGTGTGCTTGTAGAGGTTCAGGCATCTCCAGAAATAGGATTCTCATTTATACGGCAGGAACTGAACTTCCAATTCAACCTGAACAGGAGTTTGCAGGTTTCAGTTTCAAATGCCAATTGCTGCTATTTCTACTTCAGTACTAAGGCTGCTTCTGATTACTTGATGGTTCTGATGCTGTAATAATTGCATGTTCCAAATTGCACCTGAGACATTACCATAGCTGATAAGGCTCTTAATTGGTGTTTTAGAGTAATCACTTGGAAAATGCTTCCTCAGAATGAATAGTTTCACTAGAAGAGAGATCACATATGCTCCAGAGAATCACAGTGATGACTGCTTCTCTTCATCCCTAACCATCAATAAACTCAACCCCTTCATATTTCCCTAATATTCTGGAAAGCTTTAGTTTTCAAATCCCTTTCTGTCTCTATCTCTCTGGATGTCTCTCTGTCACTTTATGTCTCTGTCTCTCTTTCTCTGTCCTTTTCTATCTTTCTCTCCCTTGATGTCTTTCTCTTTCCCTGTCTCTCTGTCTCTCTCCCTCCCTATCTCTATCTCTGCATTTCTCTCTGTCTCTGTCTCCATTTCTCTCTGTCTCAATCATCTCCCTCCCTTTCTCTCTCCCTTGTTCTCTCTCTCCCTCTCTATCTCTCTTTCTGTATCTCTCTCTCCCCGTCTCTTTCTTTCTCTCTCTGTCTCTCTCACTGTCTTCCCCTCCCTCTCCCACTCTCTGGCTAATCATTCCACACAAGCATGTAGCAGAGCAGGAGATTTAGGACTGTGGAGCTCTTGACCTTGCCCAGGCCTTAAAGCATTATTTGAATTTGAAGAGAGTAGTAATGAACCTGGAACCTCTTCTTAGAAACAACTGTCTGAATATCAGTAAGTAGTTTTCATTTTCATCCCAGCTTTTCATTACGAGGGTCTAATGAAATTTAACGCATAAAAGAAAGGCAAAAACTAAGTTAATCTGTATCATCGAGGGACTTATTAATATTATCATTATGGGGTAAAACTGATTGAATGGGAGAAAAATACAATTTACATATTGTAATAATCTATTTGGGGAATCATAATAAAACACTAACAATAGAGTCACATAACAGAAATCTATTTCCTCACATGCTGAAGGAGGAAATCCTCATTGTCACAGCCACAGGTTTCATGTTCTGGGGAAGCTTTCTCTTCCTAGCTTTCATTACCTCTTGTCTGGTTTTTGTCAGTACACCAATCCCAGCTGCACTCTGGATTTGAACTTCACTTGTAAAACTTGGGCACAGGGAGACAATCCCACAGGATTAGCCAAAGGACTGCTCTTCAGAAGTTTCTTTAAGAAATACGTGACTGTTTTTCAAATACACTTGGGGCCAGTTTAGAATGTTATCTTTTCACAAATCTCATCTGCTGCCCTTTCCAGACCAACCGCACTTCCTGCTTGCACCTTTATGTCTGTTCTCTAAGGTTTTATCAGCACTAGTCTGTTTCTAAAGGGATGGAGATTCCCCTGGTTGAGAAGACAGCTTTTCAGCTTTATGTAGGCATTTTATGGTGAAGTCTCCATATGAATATTTTGCTTCCTTACCACCAACAATCTCTACACTTAATTTCTAGTCCTTTTCATTGTTTCATCTGAAGTTTAAGACTTTAATGTCAGGAAAAAAATAATGAGATGCTTTTCCTTGCTTCTCAGAATAGAGCACCAGAGAGGAAGCTGTGCAGCCTCAGCTCCATATTTTATGTTGGATACCTATACATTCAAGAAAGCCCTACAGTGATTAACTCTAGGGCTTAAGGAAGAAAGATTCATGAGCTGTATCACATGAGCCACTCTATGTAGAACAAGTTGGTATAGAGTGGGTATAACCATACAATACCAACAGTCTTCTATTCACAATTCTAGATAAAATTATTTCAGACTGGATAAGGATCCAAAGAAAAGTAAGGAAATCAGAGTGATTTTGTATGATTAGACATATTATAAGGAAAGGAAAGCTATTCTTTTCACTTTGCCTTATGTTATAGGTTTGACATTGGTGTGCTGTCTCCCTTTACAATTTTGCATATTTAAAATTTCAAACATGATAGCACTAGCACTGGGATTTGGAGAGTGCATAACCCCCATAAGCGAGTTAATGTTCTCACTCAACTCTCCATCTTCTGCTACCATATTGGTGATAGAATAAGAACATGGCTGTTGGTGAGTCAGAAAATATACCCTCGCCTGACAACTCATCTACCAGTGCCCTTGACCAAGGACTTCTCAGCACCCAGAGCTGCAAGGACGGTTTCTGTGTTACAAGTCATGCATCTCTGCTCTGCTTCTCTAGCAGCCTAACACAGACAAGACAGGCTGATTGTGTCTATTGTCTCTTAAGGGTTCTTTCAAGTAATCATAGCAATTATGCAAATTATACCATAATTGAAATAATATACTATGTAATGCTCCATAAGTATTAATTATTATATTTAATATTTTAAAATTCTAACATGCACTGTTTCAGATTCCAGTGTTGCTGAGTTTCCTCCCTCTTTTTTTTTTTTTTGGTTTTTCGAGACAGGGAGCCTGCACTGGACCTAGCTCTTGTAGACCAGGCTGGTCTCGAACTCACAAAGATCTGCCTGCCTCTGCCTCCCAAGTGCTGGGATTAAAGGCGTGCGCCACCACTGCCCAGGTGAGTTTCCTCCCTCTTAGTGAGTCCAGTAAATAGTGGAACTTGGACTTGATTACTAAATGCCTAATTATTCACTGCAATACTGTGGTGTCAGTTACAATACATATCCTATTTTCCTGATGGACGAATGTTAAAAGGAGTTTAGTTAACTGACATAATCATATATAGTAGGTAGACAATACAGTGGTCTTTATGTATAGAGATTATATGCCTTTATGAGAGTGGAGTTTAACCTTTTCTCAACCTCTCATAACCCATAAGGCTCCATTGAAATGACAACACCATGTCTCTGTCAGCCAGGCTAGTGGCGCATTCTTCAAATGTTCTCTCTAAGTAGACATTTGCATACTTGTTAACCTCTTCTACAGACTCTCAACTCCTGCTGTTTCCAGGCCTGGGCTAAATAGTCTGCAGGTCTCCAGGCTGCTGAGGCCTTCCTTGTCATTAACTGTAGGGTAACTACAAGATGTGGAGACTGTGACTGCACATATTGAATAAGAGCTTACGAAGATAAAGTGGCTTTAGCTTTGCTTGTATTAGAAACCTGATAGGTTGTGGGAACGTTTGATACATAAATCTCAAAGGTCGGAGATGTACAAGGTCATAAAATAACATCTTTTCTCTTATAAGCTTCCCTGATTTTCTAACTTTTGCTGTAGAAAAAAAAATGAGATTTGAAGCTACACGTCATTGAGAGATAGACTTACTAACTCGGAGCCTTGGTGTTTTCTTTTGTAAGGTGAGATAACAGTAAGGATGAATGCCTGTGAGACTGATGACAAACGCCAGGGTTGATGGCACGCCTTTCCCTGTGAATACTTGTCAGTTTAGTTCTGGGAACAATGTTGTCTTTCTTGAGATCCCCATGCTTCCATTTCCCTTTTGTACTTTCCTCTGCTTGAACAAGTCACTAACCTTGGATTAATCTTTGAGTCAATCCTCCCCTTACCGACTGCTTTCAATCAATCATACCACATCCTGGGAGTTCTGCCTTCTGGGTACTTTGATATTCTCACTAACTGTAGCCTCATTCAGCCCACCATAACCTCCTGGGTTAATCTCATATCAGAAAATAACTGGTCTCCATGCTCCTAGAACTAAAGTCCTCAAGCCCATATTTTATCCCAGGTTATAAATATGACCACAGAACCAAAAAAAAAAGTTTTATGACTGCACATTGCATGATTGTTACTAACATTTGCTAAATACTTGATACCTATATAGCATTAAAAGAAAGTGCTTAAGGTGCATATTATTGACATTTCTCTTACAGAGCAAGGGATTTTAAGCACAGGAGAATAGTGATACATAAGTTGGAAGAATCTGAATTTATTTTAATTTTCTCAGTAGACATCAAATATGATATCATATGCCTTTGTTCCCAATTATTCTTTATGTCTCCCAGCACTAAACTTTTCTTCTGCATTTTCATACATCATATTGCCTTAGAGAATTCATGCTATTTCTATGCCTGTAATTCACTTTCTAGAATAATCACCTTCCGTTTCCCTCTGACTCTTAATGCAATGAAATATATGATATATGCTCTCTGAGTATACTAACATGTGTATTAAATATATTCAGCATTATATTTCTTGAAATATATAGAGATGTGGATATGTATGAATAGAGCAAATAAATGTTAGGTAGATGAATGGAGAGACAGATGATAGGTTGGTTGACTAATGGTGGACAGACAGGCAAATAGATGAATGAATA
>JAQHUG010000012.1:14927180-14939565 GCA_028555095.1 Dicrostonyx torquatus | reverse complement strand
AAATAAAATATTAATAAAATGAAGTACATCTGGATGATGATAAGTTTAAAGTATGTATAACAAGCACCCAGAGTTACACTAAACTATTTATGTGTCTGAAAAAAAATGAATCCAAAGAAAGAAAGAAATATGTTTATTATTGATTTGTTTCAAACCTACAAAAAAAATACATTGATATAAACATCAGGTAAGCAGTTTACCACAAAGTGGGATAATCTCTGTTTTATGCCTCAGATGCTACCTGAAGACATTCTTAGCCTTTAGATTGATAGAAAGTAAGAGTTCGTTTATACATTCAAATAACTTATTTGATAGTCATAAAGATTGATGCCAACTTAAATGCAGAGGTGGTCAATGAATAGCTATTAAAGACAGCCCAGAATAATTTGGTTCTACACCTACCATATTATAGGTCTCTATAATCACTTAATTTCTAATCAATTAATTAGTCTTCTAGCATTTTTAACATAGATGTGATTTTTTTTCTGGTAATTTCAGTTTACAAGAACATATAGCTAATACAATAATAATAATCAGATAAGTCAAAGAGCTGGAAGATGTAGCTTAAATTTCAAATGAGGTAACTCTCAGTGGGATGACCTTTAACTAGAGAACCAAGTAAGTTAAAAAAAATCTCTCCTGTTCTCATCTCTTTATTTTATTTAGAATTTCATGTATGGTATATAGATATAGATATAGATATAGATATAGATATAGATAGATATATACATTCATACTTCTGTATTCTCTGTTTAACTCAACACATGCTCCTTCACTCCTGTTAATTACATTGCTTAGACTTTCTTCCATCCTGTTATCATGTCAGGTTGTATTCTCATCATGCAGGGCTTGTTTATTTGGCAATATTATTGAGATTTCAAGAGTCATAAATGGAAGACCCTACATCCCAGTACACATCCTGGTCCTCTGTTCACAATTTTTCTACTTTCTCTTTTAAGATATTCCCTGAACTTTAGGTGTAGAGTTGCATTGTGGATTAATAAATTGGTGTCTGGAGCTCTATAGTCTCCTATTTTGTAGATTTTTGGCCATATTATTTTCATAATAGTCTCCCTTTACTACACAAAGAAGTTTCTTTAATGAGGAATGAGAACTACAATTATCTGGGAGTATAAGGATAAGTAATTAGAATGCAATTTCTCTTGGGGCTGCCTACTGGGACAATGGTTACTTCTTTAGCCATTCTAACTAAAATGCTGCCCCTTGGACAAATATCCCCCTACTCTCTCCAGACATAGCCCCTGACCACCATTTTTTACGCTATGTTTCTGTGAGTTTAATCCTAAATTTCAACATGTAAGATCATGCAAGATTTCTGCTTTTATCAAAGGCTCATATACATTTTAATGTGGTCACCCTCTTTTTAAAGCATGTTTATGTTTGATATATATTTTTACCTTATTTAAAATCTTTTCTTCCATTGATAGATATTAGATTGACTTGGTTATCAAAAAAGTTGCCATGTATATAAGTGTGCAGATAGCTCATTAAGGTCATGATTTCAGTTCTTTTCAAAATCCGTCTAGTATTAATACTGGTCCTGATAATAAGGTAACACGCCTGATAATTTTCTAAACATTTCCATGGCATCTTATGTAGTGCCTATACTAATTTTATTACTGCTCTCAGTGCAAAATGATTCCCCTTTCTCTGTATCCTCACCAACACTTGTTATCTTTCACCTTTTTATATAACTCTTCTAAAAAGTGTTAAGCAATATCACGTCATTTTTCTAATTTGCATTTGCATGATAGTGAGATTGAGTACTTTTTTCATACAAATTGTTGTGAGTAAACTTTCAAAGCAAAGATAATTTTGACTGTTTCTTTACACAAATTATCAAGTAACAATAAATTCACAGAATGTGGTAATTTCAAGCACAGTAATTTATCATATAGTTCTATATACCTTTGCAATCTGGCAGAGTTGAATGCAGGTCTTTATTTTTCATTTCAATCATATTTACTAATATCAGCTCTCAAATCACACAGCACACGTGTGTATGTATTTTACAGAATGAATACAAGTTAAAGAGGCTATTGAGGTCAAAGAATACAAGCTAAAGAATCTATAGAGGTTTCAGAAGTAGACTGAAAGAAATCTCTGGATATCAAATCTAAATGGATACGATAAACCCAAACCAACCTCAGGCAAGAAGTTGTAACTGAGGCTATGACATTTTTAGGGTCCAATGCAAGTATCACAATTGAATTCAGCTATGAGGAGAAAGGGCAGAACCAGATCAAAGCAAGAAGGCAGATCTTGCTCCAAAAATAACAATCGGGTGATAGGTGGTAAGAGCAGAAGAGCAAGCAATGCCAACGTCAGGGAATGTAGCTTTAGCGAAGCCACTGAGACAGTCAAGCATTTGCTGCTTGTAAGGCCTTAATGCATACCCTGGATTTTATATGGCAGAACAGTGATATGACCAAGCATTAAAGGTCTGCACCTTTGTTGTTCATTTATCTTGGTCTTACTTGTGCAATAAATTCTTGGGCCTGATTTCTTTGTCATTATGATTATATGCCCCTGTGTCCCTATAATCCCAATTCACACTGATATATTTATAGGGTGGTATCTAAATTAGGGTTATTTTTTCTGTGATGAAACACCATGATCAAAACCAAGATGAAGAAGAAAGAGTTAATTTGGCTTACATATTCTGTATCATAGTCCACTGAAGGAAGTCAAGACAGGAACTCAAACTTGACAGGAACTTAAGGCAGAAGCTGATGCAGAGGCCCTGGAGGAGTGATGATTACAGGCTTGCTCCTTATGGCTTGTGCAGCCAGCCTTCTTACACAATCAGGACCCCCTGACCAGGTTGGTACCACCCAAAATGAGCTAGGCCCTCTCATATTAATAACTAATTAAGAAAATGATCTGTAGCCTGATTATATGGAGGCATTTTCTCAATTGAGTTTCCTTCCTCCCTGGTGACTATAACTTGTATCAAGTTGACATAAAACCAGTCAGCACAGACATCCTTTCTACTCAAATGAGTAATTAATCCATCAGTCTATCCAACAAGGCGTTGAGAAGATGGTGGTAGATGGAAATCTATCCTAGAATACAATCATCCTCTAGCCTCAAAATGGAGTCAAAAGATACTTGTAATATTGAGTCTCATAATACAAGAAACAACCTGATAAAACCATTTTATACAATGTTGAGTGACTCAGACTGTGGTACAGTTTAGTCTTCAGCACAATTGCTGGCCATTGATTCCATTTTTTAATGTCTGCTCAGGTCATTTGATCAATCTAAATCTTCAATTGTTCTGTTTTCTTGAAGTTAAATTTTTGACTTTTATATTTCAGGATATAATTCCTTTTAAGAAGAAAGGATTACAAATATTTTTTTCAAGACAAAAGCTGTCTCTTTGCTCCATTAATTGTTTTACTTTTTAGAAAAAAACTTTGTAGTTTTGTACCATCCCAACTGTCTGTTTTGGCATTGGCTGCCTGGAATTTTGAGGTAACAACCCAGACCCATGTCATGGTTGTTCTTCTGCTGTGTTTCCTTCCATTGGTTTTACAGACTAGTTTTTTTTTTTTAATTCTTCAATCCACTTTGAGTACAACTGTGCATGATGTATTTAAAAGTGGATCTTTTTATATTCTTCTACAGGTAAATAATTTATTTTTCCAAAAGCACTTATTTAAAAGTCTTTCTTTCCCCAATTTTGCATCCTTAGAGACTTTAAAACAATTAGGTGACTGAAAAAACATGGATCTCTTTCTAGACTTTCTAATCTATCCTGAAGTTTGAAATGTATGATTTGATACTAGTAGAAACAAAGTAACTATAGCTTTGTAATTTATTTTGAACCCAGATCTCTAACTGTTATGAGGAGGATGTTTGTTGGTTCCCGGCTGCTCAGCCTCAAAATAATCACATAGAAACATATTATTTAAACGACTGCTTGGCCCATTAGCTCTAGCTCCTTATTGGCTAACTCTTATATCTTAATATAACGCATCTCCATTAATCTGTGTATTGCCACATGGCTGTGGCTTACTGGCTAAAGTTCTAGTGTCTATCTCTGGCAGGGCTACATGGCTTCTCACTGCCTTTGCCTCCTTTCTCCCAGCATTAGGTTTAGTTTTCCCCACCTATCTAAGTTCTGCTCTAACAACAGGCCAAGGCAGTTTCTTTATTCACCAATGATATTCAAAGCATATAGAAGGAATCCCATATAACCTCCCTTTTTTGTTTAAATAAAAAAGGAAGGTTTTAACTTTAACAGTATAATTACATGTAACAAAACAGGTGTCAAGCAAGAATTACAACTACACTATTTATATCTACTTTATCTTTTATCATAACTAAGGAAAACTATAACTATAAATTTTTCAACTCCATAAAAGACTCCAGGAGGATATAATATTATCTAAGTGAACAGGAAGTGCATTGTAAGAAACTTTCAAAACTCTAGAATTGACAGAGACATCTCACTGCCTGGACAGTCACCCTCTTCTGTAACGTTGGAGCACCCATCTTCTGCCTACAGGCCCAAAGTATCTGGCAAACCTTTCCATGAAGCAGGAAATTTCAAAAACAGTTTTGCCTATATTGGCAGTTTGTCAGTCACTTTCTTTTGTGTCCTGCAGAATGTCTTGCAGACTCTTTCATGAAGCAGGAACCCTGAAGGACAGTCTTACCATTAGGCAAGTTTAGCAGTCATTTCTCTGTGAATCCTGCATGTTCAGTTCGTCAAGCAGTCCAGGCAAGAGCAGTTTCTTCCCCAAATGGCTAGCCAACTCCATAAGGAGCCTTTTCGATGCCCATCTTTGTCTTGAAGTAATTGGTGTTGCCAGGAACAGATGTGTCTCATTGTCATAAAAAGTCTTAACTTCTTAAAATAATTAAATGCCATATTCTGAAGGTCTCTGAAAGATTTGAAGAATACCTATCTAACTATAATATATCTCTATATATCTAGAAAACCTAACTAACATGACTACAAGCTTGACTAGTAGATAATTATCTATTAACATATATTTTTAATTATACATTACATTTTTAAATCAGCAAGACAAACACAATGTCTTAATAAAGATCAAAAACACATATACACAGTATAACAAAATTGACCTTAAATTTATATCAATAAACCAAGAGCCATACCAATGCAAATCTCTATAGCATATCCCTCTTTAAATGTAAAGAAACATTTATAAACAATATTTGGGAATATGTGCGGGGTTTTCTCCACACTGTTTCCTGTTGTTTATTGGGTGAAGTAATTTTTTAAGAGGTGTTCAAGGCGACCTTCCAGGGCATCTTGGTCCATCAAACCATATTAGTTTGGAAGCAATCCACATGTTCTCAACCTCTATGGAAATAAAAGCAGAACCTCTTTTCCAAAGCAACATATCCTTAGACTCAAATTCTGAAGACAAGATACCTTTATATGCTTTATATATAATATAACATATATATAAAACAACATGTTACTTAGCTCCTTTACAGTCAAAAAATCAAAGAAAACACAATAATATGCATAATCCAGACTCTCTGTGTATTTTCCATATTTATGTGGCTTATTATTCTTTATTTATTTAATCTACGGCTAACTGTACTCTGTCTCTTTAAAGATGTTATCTTTTTTCTTTTTATAACTCTCTATATTCTTTTTCTTCTCTCTCCCAAGCCTACATACATTTATTTAACAATGTGACCCATTTAGAGTTCTTTTCCATCTGGATTTGTCTTTATTGCATATGTGTAATTATTTTCTGACCAGAAGCACGTCTTAAAATGCTAGCCCTTCTTATGAACTTAAGCAGCGCCATTACTAGGGTAAATATGGAACTTTCTGCTTGCCCTGACCAGTCTAGCATGGTCAAACAGAGCTGTTTGCTGCCTCTGAGAACCATGTTCATAGCCCCATTTTTAGGTACCAGCCAGTCTATGTTGCCATTAAGCAAGTTTTAGCATTCTGTTCACAAACCCCATTTAAATGCTCTGCCTCCTGAAAGAGCTGTGGTTAACTTTTTTGGTTTTATTTTTGTTTTTCTTACCCTATAATTCCTTCCCAAACTCTCTCAGGTTTTAAGTGGATTTTAGTTGGTCACATTGGTGCCAATTTGTTTTATTGAGGCCACTTGTTGGCTCCCAGCTGCTCAGCCTTGAAATAATCACACAGAAACTATATTATTTAAATCACTGCTTGACCCATTAGCTCTAGCTTGTTATTGGCTAACTCTTATGTCTTAATTTAACCCATCTCCATTAATCTGTGTATCACTATGTGGCTGTAGCTTATGGGCTAAAGTTCCAGGGTCTGTCTCTGGCAAGGCTACATGGCTTCTTACTGTCTCTGCCTCTGTAAGGTTGAAGCCAACCTGGTCTATAGAGCAAGTTCCAGAACAGCCAAGGCTACAGAAAGAAACCCTGTTTTGAAAAACAAAAGAAAATCAGTCATCAATCAATCAATCTATGTTTATGATTAAGCTTATAAAACACCATGATTTATAAACCAGAGAAGTTTAAGCAGAGCTCATGCACCTTCTGCATTTATATCATCTACTTACTTGGGAAACTTGAACATTAAATCTTCAAATCATTAAGCAAAATTCTCCCAAGTTTCAATTTTATACCTCTTTAGCCAGCTTCAGAACCTCCACTTTCTCATCTGTAAAGACATTTTCCTTCTTAGGGCTCTTACAAGATTCCCTGAGCTAGTGTCTGTGGAGCTGTACAAAGACCACACTGACCATGGGAGAAACTCTCCCCATATAACCTTTTCTCTCTCCCTGAAATAAGATGTGCTTTGGGTTTCCTCTCAGGAAGTTCAGACTTAAGTAACATTTATAGATGTGCTAACTGTCAAAGATGGGCTTCAATTACACAGTTTAAGAAGGTTGCTGCCTCAGAGGCCCAAAACAGGCTTCCTGACTCCACTTCTGGCTCCTGTTGCACATGAAGAGTCTTCCACTCAGGCTAAAAGCATTAAAACTTCAGATCAAATAAAACACAAGTATTTCACCCCATCTTCCCACCTCTGGGAATTGTACAAATGGATTCTGCAATAAATTGAGATGGCATCACAAGTGACGGCAAACATCTGAAGATCTCCCTGAGTGAGGACAATGGCAAGCAGAATTCTCATAGAAAGAAAAGACTCTGTCATTGTCTCCATACTTACCAAGTGAGCTGAACAAGGTATTATAAAAATGCACAGCAATTTTGTCACAAGCAAATGCAGGAGAAGTGTGCGTATTTTACTGGAAAAAAGAGAATGAACTCATTCTGAGCACCTCTATTTGAGCAGTTTACAAACATTGGGTTGTTTCTTAAAACAACCCTGTTTAAATTACTTTCCACCACTTTTTCTAACAAGGAATTTAAGTCTCATAAGTTCATTCAATCTGCTTGAGGCCACAGAATGAATATGTATTATCCCTACCATCCATCATGGACCACTCTGCTTGCCTTAAAAGATTGCTGTGTGATACAGTGGGCTAAGAGATGGGGTCAAACATGCTGTGCTGCACCATAGGCAAAGACAGTAGTCTGGACCCTGCACATAACTGGAAAATCTGAGTTTAAAGTTCATCCTTCACCACTTCCTAAGTGCACAGCTCTGCCAGCACCATCATTTCTCCAAACCTTAGGTTTCTTGCTGGTCAAATGGGTTCATAGACTGATGGACCCACATACCTACCTTGCAGAGATCTAAAATGTTTTGTGTGCTTTAGCACTCTCCTACAATGTACACTATTATTAGTACTGCTATTACTATTATTATTATACCATGTTCTTCGGGCAAGACATTTATGTTAAACTAACACAGCATATAATTGGAGGGCTCAAGTTAAATAAATGAAGTCAGCTGTCTGACTCCTTTAAGATAAATGAGGTTATTACAACCTAATTGTATAACCCTATATAGCTTACAGCAGCAAAAGGATGTGTATTTCACATGCCCTCCTATAATTACATCCCCATTATAATTTTGCAGTTAGTTGCGATGAGCTCTGGTCATGAAAACATGCCAATTTTGTATGGGATTGAAGTCTGCCTAATTTTAGCAAATTGAGAGTCACACAAAAGAAAAGAGATAAATACTATGTTGTTATTTTTCATTAGAGAATTGCTATATTAAGAGGCTGTGATCCAGCTGTGTTTGTTTAAATAAAAGTGTGATTTGAATACCTCCTACAGCTAATGTTCCTGCCAATGAATAAAAGATAAAAATGCAGTGCTCGTTGGATGGGAGTCTCTGCCTTCTCGCTGACTCGGAGATTTATTGTTCCACAGAAGGAAGTTGAAAGCGTGGATAGTAGACCACACGCAGCGTCCCTTTGTGTATTGTTTCAAGCCATATCACTAATAGATTTCTTCCACCAAGGCTCCCAGCAATTCAGCTGTGCTCAAATGCTCCACTTAACTGTGGAAAAAAAGTAAGAATAAAATAGTAATTATGCCTAAATGGTGAATGCAGCCAGCTCAGTGCCACAAGGAGGAAAGTAAACAGGGACAAATATCACTCAGTAAGGCGTGCTGTACTTCAGTGTCCTCATGATAATGGATTGGAGCCTCCTTTATTTCTTCCAAATAGATGTTTCTCCTTTCAAGTCCAGTGCCTCTCGCTCTTTCTCCTGTGTGTCCCTCAAAAGCTGCACTATTCTCTTGGAGTGTATTGTCCTGCAAACTGCCTGCCCATCCTAAAGGATGAGAGGAGCTGGCCTAGTTGTAGCTCCAATGCAGTATAGTCCTAAGTCGGCTACAGTGATGTGCAAGGAGGGGCAAATAGAGACAGGTAGAGTTAAAACTGTCCCCTGGCTGATCACAGTCTGATCGTCAGTAGATGTGAGGTTCCCATTCCCCAAAGTAATAATATGCCTTAACAAATGCCATTATGTCACTGCCTACTCCTGACTGTTCATTCTTGCTCTCACCCACCCTTTGTGCTTTAATAGTGACCATATGATTTTCAGTTCTTATAGACACACAGTGAGTGGCCACAGAAACAGAGAATGTCATCTTCTCCTTGGCTTATCCCCTCATATATGTGACTTCCCTTTTCTTCCTCACTAGGGTAATTTCACACTTAGGAAATTCTGTTCATTTACATGTATCACTTTGTGGAAACATTCTCTATCCACTCAAGGGGTGCTATAAGGGAGAGTTCACATGCCTTTTCTGGGGCAGTAACCTGTCCTGGTCATCCTTACCATCAGCTTAGAAAGCTAGCTTGACCTAAAGTCATATCCTTGAGATCTTGTCCTTCCTCTCACATAGAAGAAGGATATCTTTCCATTTCTTTCTCCCCTATTCTTTCCTGTCTATCTTTACCATTTCCTAGACTAATATCCATGAGGAATAACAAGTGCTGATAGAGAAAAGCATTTTTTCAGATGTGTTGAGGTGAAATTAAGAGAACTAGAGTTATGTTTACATATTCTGTTTACTTATATGCCTCCTGTAAGAAGACCTTGAAGACAGGAACTGCATATCCTGAAGGTCCCTGACCTTGACTAGAACTTTCCAGAGCAAATGACTGAGGCATGGGAGAATGGATGCATGCATGAATGGATGAATAGACAAATTAATCTAACTTCGGACTGGTAACATAAGAAAAGCAAAACCAAATTGCATTGATTACCAATTTTAGAGTCTATTTACTCATAGCTTTTTAAAGAAAGGAGGGTCCTTGTGGAGTAAGTGGGTTAGATGAGACTTCAGGAGAATTTGTGCTTGGGAATGGAGCCTCCCAGCCAGAGAGCATGGTAAAAGATGGCCACGGCAGAGCCAACTGTCCAAATGGTCAAGTTTCTTTAGAAACTATGTTTTGTTGCATTAACAGTCAACCTCTGAATAATTTAGAAATGATAGTCAAGATGACTGGGGAACAAAGTTTATCTGAGGTAGCCTTTGCTTTTTTTCCAAAATTTGAGCCTAGTAATGCTAGCATGGTATCTTTTTGAAAATTTATGGCTCATATCAGGAACAAAAAATAAAGTGAACTAACAAACTCAGAATTGTACCACTTGGTACTGCCAGGGTTTCACCATACACAACATAATTCACAGTTGTACCTTCATGGTGATGAAGAACTGTCTTGTTCGGGGATGGGGGAGAACACACTCATTTTCTGTGTAAGTCTGCGTAGTATCTAACCTTGCTGAGTCTCAGTTTCTTCTTTTTACAGAATTGTATTAACAATGACTAGAGAGATAACTCAGTCAGTGGAGTGTTTTCTGTGCAAGCATGAGGAACCAAGTTCAGGTACCCAACACCTGTGTAAAAAATTGAGTGTTGTAGCACACATCTTTAACCACAGCACTGGATCAAAGAGCAGAGATGAGTGGATCTCTCCAGCTTTGTGCAGTGAGACAATCAATAAACTCTGGGTTCATTGTTGGTCAACTGTAGCTCAAAAAACAATGTGGAGAGCAATTGAGAAAGACACCTGGTGTTAACCACTGATCTCTACATACATTAAATCAAGCACATGTACATGGTGCTTGCACATACACATGTGCATACCCCATGCACATACATTCAAACACATAAACACACATCTAACTCAAAGTTCTCAAAAATAGAGATGGATGACCATAAAAGCTATAAAAAAAAACTAGATCTCAAAATAAAGAAAACAAGGTTGCTTCAGGAAAGCATGGGTGTCAGACAATTTATTTAAAATAAGTTATAACCACAAATATTCTGGCTGCATGTTAAAACAGGTTTTATTGGACTTATACAGCATGCACCCAATTTGAAAGAACTGATGTGTTAGAGCTGACTTAATTTAGGCCAAGTGGAGGTCTGGGTGGCTGACTGCCAGAAGCCATTGACTCTTGAAGGCTCTGGAATGTCAGAGAGAGTCTGGCTTACACTTAAGTCAATTTAAATAACTCAAATGCCTGAAGCCCTAAAGAACAATAACCTTTGTGATCAAGTTAGAAATACATGGGTTTTTCCAAGGTTACAGCATTGGAATCAAAACTAGATGTAAAGTCTTGAAAGAGGACTGATTAACAGCAGAAGTTTCTGGTCTAAGAAGACGTGAAGAATGTGCTCCTTTGTGGCATCAGAAATGATTATTGTTAGCTCCTTAGTAATAAAAACCTGATGCATGACAATTTGCAAAGGTGCCATGCAAACATGGGTTTATAAGCTCAATAATGCTAATATTTACTGTGATCATTTTGGTCACATCTTAGAGCCTTTGCGAAGAAGTGTGCAAACACTAGTGCATCTGTAGAGAAATGTTGGCAGGGAAGGACAGTAACAATGTCAGGATTATCTATACATATGAATTCAGTCACACACAAAATTCAGAGAGCATATCGTAGTGTGGTATGGAACATGATCATCAACTCATCCTCAGAAGGACGAAGGATGTTGTGCTGTATACAAGGGAACTTCCTTTCAGATAGTTCTTTGTAGAAACAAGAAAAGTGAAAGTTAAAAAAGTTTCTCTCTCTCTCTCTCTCTCTCTCTCTCTCTCTCTCTCTCTCTCTCATACACACACACACACCCCTAGGTGACATAAACTAGCCATGAATTTTTGCAGACCGAGACAGCAAAAAGTATGATTGAAAGCACAGGCTTGAGGTAATCTTTACCTAGGTCTTAGAATCTGGACAAATCATACAATCTCTCTAGTTTATTGGTCTTTCATTGAAGCAGCCAAGAATCTCTTCCTGCCATGAAGTTAATGGCACAGTCCTTCAGAAACATTAGACAACACCTGGAAGGAAATGCAGGTTTCATGTTTGCTCATCAAGGAAGAGGTCAGGTAGGTGATCATCACTCTCCTTCGAGTCCACCAATTCCAGTTCCCCAGTCTCATCACCAACCCTGTAGAGCATATCTGCAGGATTCTGTCTTTCCTTTCTTTCTCCATTCCCTGTGGAGTCCAAAGATTTTCCTGGAAGACTCAGATTTCCTTCCTCCTGTGAATCCTCTTAGTCTCCTTCTAACGTATTGCAATTCCTGCACACTAGCTCCCAATGTCTAGAAGCAAGTTCTTCCTGGGGTCTCCAGTAGTCACACTTGGCAGGGACTCAGAAGCACTGTATACTAAGCAACAAATAGCGACAACAGTCCTAAGATACATAGAAGGGACCCGAAGCCAATGAACATAAAACTTACCCTTCAAAGCCAAGACTATATATCAACACCTAGAATCACAATCATCTCAAACACAAATGCCTAGACATAGGGTGAAACAAAAGCAGTGACAGCTATGGAAAAAACGTTGCCACTGGACTCCAGCAATCCTACTAATTTAGGCTCTGAGAAATACAACATAGATGAGGCACAATGCAACGACTACAAAATAGCCCTTATGAAAATGCTCAAGGAACTTAAAGAAGATCCAAATATATCCATTAATGAAAAT
>JAQHUG010000012.1:14891830-14915558 GCA_028555095.1 Dicrostonyx torquatus | reverse complement strand
TTTTCCCTCAAGGCCCCAGCCCGGGAACAAGCTGAGTTCCTTTTGGGAACCGAGTACCCCGCCCAGGAATTTTCTCAGTAACAATCATAGAACTCATCTTCCCATTTTCTGACTGATCAGAGCTCAGCAGTACCTATTGCTCACTGTGTAAAAACATCACCTCCCCCAAATGCTCCCCAATTGATGATGAAGTTACTTCTCAATTAACCCACTGTAAATTGAAAATACCATAAATCGAGGATTCATTAAGTACACCTAACCTGCTAAAAATAGCTTAACCAACTGCCTTAAATGTGCCTGGGAAACCTATACTAGACTGGCTTTAGGCAAAATCATGCTACAAATTTTCCAATAAAGGTCTAAGTCTCATGTAATGTGTTAATAATCCCTAAAGGTTCCACCAACTCTCAGGAACATTACACTGGGACCAAGTCTTCAACATACGGGTCTTTGTGCAGTGCTTACTGTAATTCCGTTATATCTCACACATGTAATAAGACTCCTTTCCTTGGTGAACCTTGAGATTTTCTCATGCTCCTTTATTTTAAATGGTCCTATTATGATAGCCCAAGGTGTTTTCTTTTGGGATAGAGAAGGGTTTTCCTGTTTGCTTTAGGGTGACTTGGTCTGGCAGAGCCCTATCTTTTAGTGTCTACTCTAATTTTACATTTTTATTTCCCCCTATACTGCACCTCACAGAGGTCTCTAGCTCACACACATATCCTTCAATCCCGCCAGTATGAGGTGACCATTCTTCACTGTTCTAATTCAGCTCCATTCCTGGGCAAGTATAACTTTCCTAGAGTGACTGTCTCAGTGCCTTTTGATTGTCAAGGCCCCTGCACTGTAATCTACATGATATGGAAACCTGAGAACTAACACTGTTGATTTTGGATCTATGACCTTAGGTACAGACAGCATTTCTTTCAGATTACTCTCATACAGGTAGGAAATAGACAAACTGAATATCTTAAATACTATTAAAATGCACATTTATGCTCAATAAAAACAATAAAAATACATATTTATGACAATATTTGATAAACTTTTTTCTAATTAGCTTAGTAATGAGCAACAATCTAAGGACTAAAACTTATCTAATGACTAAAACACAATATGCACTTAAACTTCAACTTCTGAGTCAGAAATGCTCTTATTAGTCACCAAACAAAATGAAAGGCAAATGCATGCCATTATTCAGAGGCAAGACTCTGTCAGAATGTAAATGACTCAAGACAGAAAGATGCAAGCAGTAGCTAACGCGTCAAGGAAGGTCCTTTGTGTATGAAATGACACCTTCACCTGGAAACAGAGTCTAGTGAAAGATAGAAATGAGAAGATGACAGGAGAGCACACACAGAAGACAAAGAACTTTGGTTTAAGTCCAAAGTCTTTTATGTAAACGTAGTACTAATTTAGGAAAAAATATTTATTTTCCCTAAACCTTAGTGTCTTTACCTGAAACATGACTCTTATAGATATATAAAATAAAGTATCATATTTAGAAGCCTGGGGAGATAAGATGAAAGGGTTTGTAACGAGAGATATTCAAGAAGAATAAGGTGCCTAATGTGGTCTGAGAAGTTTCAGGGCCTTCTATTTGCAAAGACACTTCAGCAACTCCAACTAAGACGAGTTGAAGACAAGTTAGAAGGGAGGGAAATGAAAGAAAGAAGCGAGAAAATGGATGAGAAGAAAGAAAGCATAGACATCCAGCAAACCCGAGGGAAATGTGAGCAAAATCAAAAACGGGCAGGGGAAAGCAGAGGGGAGAGAGGAAAGAAAGAGTAAAGGTAAAGGAGGAAGCCAGGAAGGGAAGCTGAGGCACCTGCACAGCAGGAAGAGCATTTCAAAATCATGGGGGTGATCAACAGAAAGAGTGTTTTAAATGTATGTCCAACATAGCTCTATTTCAGACTTCCAAAACATGGGTGGGGGAAGGAATCACATCAGGTTTTAATTGCCATCAGTATCAGCTAGTTACATTTACAGCATTTATAAACAGATATCTTTTGGCAAGTAAATAAAAAAGGCCTCCACCAGACATGCGATTCTGGGCTCCAATCCATTCACTCTGTGAATTAATTGACTTTATTTGAACTCTACTGTTTGCAGTTAGAGAATTCACTGTGAACATGTTGTACATATCTCAGATATCAAATAGCAAGCGCACTGCAGCCAGATCCTGAAACAGAGCCAGAAATCGCTCATTAATCAAACAGGGGTTTCTCTATGATTAGGAAAGACAACCAAGAGTAAATAAATGGAATAAACAGCCACACTCTTACAGTTTCCACATTTCTCCTGGTGCTTTGGAAGCCAGGGCTTCCCTGGAAACCAAGGGAGTATGCTCACCAGGGGGAGGCACGGTATCCAGAACCTGCCTTCAAAGTACCATTTGTTCCGAAAGCCTCCCTTCCAATATGTTTTTCATATTTTAGTAAAGTAGTCATTTGGCAGCAAGAAATCCAATAAATTTGCTGTTTTCTTCCCTTATAACAAAAACTACATTTACTCTTTTGCTACATGTGAGAAGTTGCTTTTAAGCTGACAAGACCATGGAATTATATTATTATGTTTAATTTTTATATCTATGTTTGATTAATATTATGTATAATTTCTAAAATTAACATGTATATGGTTAAAGCTTTACATATCTAGTATCCTACCCAGAACTTTTAGGAGCTTGACAAAAAAGTATTTTGGGTCTTTCTTCATCAAATTAAATGGATGGATGTATAAGCAGAAAAACAGATGCTTGTATACAGATACTATATGACTTTTTCATGGAGAGGCTCAAAAAAATATCTGTTTATCCCAGATAGACCACCACCCACATACCACAGAAATTATTCCACCTAAGGGTATCTTAGTAAGCTAGTGAGCTTATTAGATTTATTTACAAGAGTATAAATTAGAGATCACTTATAGTAGCCTGTACAACTCAAAGTCTGCTACACCACTGGAAAGCCAAAGTTGGCAGGGATGACCAATCACAGCATCTATAGAGATCCCTCTACAACTATCAGGTAGCTACACAGGTCAATATTCTCTTTGACCTTTTGACCTGTGTGGTCCTCATTGTTTATGTAACATGGGGAAAGGTCTTGTCAATCTACAAAGTTCCTGAGACTAGTGAGTTGTTGTCTTCATTGGTCTTAAAAATTTCAATAACTTCCTAACGCTTAAGGAGCTTTCTCCACGGGATGTTACAATACAGAGAAGCCTGGTACACAACAACAAAGGTAAATAGACAAAGCTAGATAAAGGATAGATTGGTAAAATATGATAACGAAAAATAGATAAGACTAGATACATGATAGATAGTAAAAAGTAGAAGAAAGAAAGGGAGAAAGAGAGAAGGGGAGGGAGGGAATGAAGAAAAGGAGGGAGGCTCAGACTTCCATGAGAGACTGGAGCAGACTCGGAGCAGTAGCCACAGCTAAAGGCAAGTCACAGGGCTAACCCTGTCTGCTTGTCACTGGTATTACAGTTGAGATCATTCTGACTTATATATGTTCCCCCTCTGTTTTACCCTTTTGTTCCAAGAAACTCTCTTTTTTTCTTGCTGCCTTATCATAATGTAACCCTTGTGCTGGGCTTCATAGCACAGGCCTACTGCCACCAAATAACAACAACAGTCTTTAGGAGACTCCCAGTGGGAAGAGTTCCAGGGCAAGGAAGGTTAGAATTTTCCATCAAGGAATGCTGGAACTGTTTTTCCAGCCCTCAAGGCTACGACTTTGAAGTGATGATCCTCCACTACTATCCCCCAAATAGGTTATTTGGGAATCACAGTCTGGGGACCAGGCTCCAGCCTTCTTGTAGGTAAATATCAAAGTAACCCCCAACAAAGTGGGTTTTATAAGGGAAATGACATTATACAAATTTACAAAGGAGACATGCAATTGTAGTAAAGTTTATGTCATATTATTTATAATGAAGAGTTTCAATATTTTAAAGATGGATATTCCCAGAATGGTTTTCAATCCAGCAATAAAGAATTAATATTTAGATGGAAGAGAAATAAAATGGATAAAAGTAAATGAAGAGTATATGCCAAGCAAAAACCAAGGAACAACAAATACTGCATCATCACATTTCGTGGAATAAAATAGAATTTACTTATTTATTTATTTTCAGGTCTATTTATTTTTATTGTTATGTGTGTGTGTTTGACTTCATGTATGCATATGTACCAGTATATGCTTGGTGAATGCAGAGGCCAGAAGAAGGTGTAAGATGCCCTAGGACTTGAGTCACAAACAGTTTTAAATTGACATGGGGGTGCTGGAACCCAGACCCATGTATTCTGCAAAAGTATCAAGTACTTTTAATGACTGAGTCATCTCTCCAGATCCCGACATAGAATTAGGAAACAATAGAAAATGATTAGAAAATTAATTGTAGTAGAGTAATACATAATAAATAATAATATGGATGTACTTAATAACACACCCTTTATTATGAAAACAAGTTTGATGTATGTTATACAAGCAGACAGAATTTAAATGTTAATCATAAATATTAATGATTTTATCATAGAAACTGAAAAATCAAGTTGACAAAATGTGAACACTGGAGATGATTTGAAATATAACATTGGATAATGGAGCAAGAAAAATTTATTCCTACTTAGATAAAGATTACATGCTTTTAAAGCATGGTTGACACAAAATACAGCCATATATTATACTCTTAACAAATACAGAAATTATGCAAATCATGTTTTCTAATTGCTATATCATAATAACAAATAAATCACAAAAGAATGCCCCTTAAATTCCATTTTGTTATTTAAATTATTAAATAATTTAAATAGTACTAGTGAGGAGCTGGAGAGATGGCTCAGCAGTTGAGAGCACTGGTTCTTGCAAATCACCTACCTTCAGTTCCCAGGGACCACATGGTGGCTCACAGCCATCTGTAATTCAAGTCCCAGGAGTTAACATTCCTTCTTCAGTGAACATCAGGCACAGATGTGGTGAACAGATATGCAGGCAAATCACATATAAACATAATATGAAGCAAATAAATCTTTTTAAAAATTAGAAAATAGCAGTAACTAATGCATGAATTAAAATAAAAGTGAAAAAATATAATTGAGATCTGTATGACAATGAAAATGCACAACATTTACAATACAAGGCTTTTATGAATATAAGTACTACCCAATCAAAAGACTGGAAACAAACAAAGTGGGCATTTGACTATAAAAGCTCCACAAGAGAATCTGTGTAAACTCAAGAAATTAAAGAAAGACACACTAGACATATGAGTAGGTACAGGGGAAACAGAAAAGACAGATAAAAGCAAAATCCAGTATTTCATTGTAAACAAAAGAGAATATAGACATACAGTTAAGTCTCCATCAAGTGCTTAAACTTACAGACAAACACACACAGAGATAGAGAGAGAGAAAGGATAAATATATAAATATAAGTGATAAAATAATTGTACTTATAAAATCATATATAAAATTCATGATTCTTTTTTATTTAAAGCAATTTTCATATAATATATTTTGATCACAAATATTGGCCCTCTTCCATTTCCTTTCAGGTCCTACTCACCAAACTTCATGTTCTTTGTTTTTTTTACAAAATAAAGCAAGCAAACAAACAAAACAAAAAGAAAAATGAAAATCAAAACCACTCAATGAGACCAACAAAATAAACCAAAAACAAATAAAAAATTTCACACACAGAAGACAAAAAATAAGCTATGTGTTTTGTGTTGGCCAGTGTGGGGCCTTTCCTGGAGTGTGGCTGGTATACTCAATGATGCTCCATTGAAGAAACGTCATTTTCCCTTTGACAATGTCATGGTTTAAATAAGAATGAAACCTAGAGGCCCATATATTTGAGTGCTTAGTCATCAGGGATTGGCACTACTTGAGAAATATAAAGGGATGTGGCCTTGTTGGAGGGAGTGTGTCACTGTGTGTTTGTTTTGAGGTTTCAAAAGCCAATGCCAGGCCGAGTGACTCTCTCGTCCTACTGCCTTCAGATCCAGATGTAAAATTCTCTCTACTTGCCAGCACCATGTCTGTCTGTGTGTCACCATGTTCCTCGGCATGATAATAATGGACTAAACCTCTGTAACTATAAGTACACCCAAATTAAATGTTCTCTTTTTATAAAAGTCACCATGGTTATGGTGTCTCTTCACAGCATAGAACACTGACCAAGATGGACAACAAATACCAATCACAAATATATCCTTGGATAGAGGCAGGAGTTTGTTTCTCCTTCCCCTTCTCAGTGAGGGAATTATTTCTGGTTTGAAACTATGGAGATCTTGTGCACATTGTCAGTGTCTGTGTGTGAATAACTGCTGTGTCTAGAAAACACTATTTCCTTAGAGTTGTTCACCACCTCTGGTTCTTATTTCCTCTTCCATACACATCCCTGAGCCTTGAGGGGATGGATTGATAAAGACATACCACGTAAGGTTGAATACTCCAAAATCCCTCACTCTCTGCACATTGTCCTGCTGTGGATTTCTGCTGAATTTCCATCTACGAAAAAAAGAAACTTCTCAGCATGTGTGTCATGCTGGTGGAGTTCTGCTCTTCTTCATGGGTGTAGCAGTATATCATTAGGAAATAATTCATTGCTATGTTCCTTTAGCAAAATAGTAGGTGGGTTTTCTCCTCAAGTTCAAGATTTATCAGGCCCCTTGGTCACTTTAGCAGTTTGGGGCTGAGATTACAGAGTAGGCCTTGCATCCAATCAGAAAGTGGTTGTTTACTCTCAAAACATGAGGAATGTAAAATCATGAAGCTGGTACATAAAATATTTGAAATTATGATGAGTCAGTCTTTTAAAAATCAATAAAATGGCAACCAAAATTTTACCCTTAAATTGCAAGCAGACACTCTTCAAGATGAATTCTGTCAAAATTTTAACAAATAAAAGTTCACTCTTGGTCAAGCATTTTAAGTATACAAAATACAAAGTTATCCTTATTATCTTATAAAGTTAATAAGATTTTGTACAAAACAGATGATAGAATGAGAAAATTGAATGTAAGTCAATTTCAACTTCAAAAGAAGATACAATATCCACACAAAAATATGTACAGAAAAATTACTTCTACTTCATGCATAAATATTTAAACTGGAAGAAACCCAAATGTTTCTCAGTATTTAACTGAATTAATATAAACTACTTTGACACATCTTACAGTGAAATAGTAGCGAATGACAGAAAGAAATAGATTTTTAATCCATATAGCACCAATGATTCTCACATGCATACTGTAAGTGAAAGATCCCAACCTACTGGCTTTATGCTGAATCACTTAATTCATAACATATTTCAAAAAGGAGAAGGATAGAGAAAGTAAAAGGATTTCTGGGCATCAGGGTTTGTGGATGGGAAGAGTTGACTAGGTGAAACACAGGATCTTTCTGTATCTTATTATAGTAGCGAATTCATGCCACTTTGCAATTTTCAAAACCAATAGATATGTCTTAGTATCCCAGAGAACATATCAGCTTAATATCCATATACATATGAATATTAATCAAGGTAATATATCCATATATTAATCACAAGTATTATATACTTTATATATTATATATTTTACTTGTGATTAATATATATGTTAGGATTATATATGTGTGTGTATGTATATATATATATTCTATGACAGAATGCAGACTACCCAAAAGTATCTATCTATATACAGGTTTACAACACTTACTGAAACTGAGTTGGCATAGGGATCCTGACCAAAGAACTTTATATGTTAGAAAATGATTAGGATTCTTAAGACTGAGAACATAAACACCATTCTTCCATTGGTCAAGAGGTAAGTGTTAACAATTCTGAAGCTACTGCACATAAATACTGTGATTAAATAAATTAGAAAATGAACACTAGATTACAGAGTCCCATTAATCACTGTTCCAAAGTAAGGTGACAGAGTAGCATGGGGAAAACTCTATAAACAACCATGTATACTAAAAGATGAAAATATAATAATAATTCATGTGTAATATAAATATCAAAATATCTGAAATAGATATATACAATTCTATATACATGTGCATACAAAGATTAATGTACATACATGTACTCATCAACTCTGACTGTATAAAGAACCTGGAAGTACTACTATGCCAATAGAGGTGAGAAGATCGCAAATTCAGGCTGTGTTCTTTAATATCACGCTTCTGTACAGGAGAGATCCTTAAAAGTGGCTGACTGGGACTGGGATAGGGCGAACAAAGAAGCTGGTAGTATAAAGTGTGTAAAATGAGGGCACGAGGGTGAATACACAGTTCTGTGAGTGTTCAAGTGATGGGAATATGTTGAAGGAATACAGGAGTCAAGTAAAGTGATCTCAATGACCAAACTTGGGATGATTTGAAAGACAAAAGAAACCAGGAGCTTTATATCATAATACAAGGAATAAAGTCAAAATCCACAAATTCATGACAATATAAGTAGCTAACTGAATAAATGGTAAATACACAAACTAGGAACAAACAAACCTAACATATAGAGAAGTTTCAACTAATTTATATGGGTACTGTTCCTCAAAAAACTAGTAATAATTTCCCAACCTCTTGGATGTGGATTGTGGCCTGTGGACTGTACTTAATGGCTTGATTCTACAACTCTGTAGGAAGGAGAAGGAGGAAGTAAAGTAGAATCCCAAAGTCCAGCAAATACTCCCACAACAGATGGGAAAGCTCACTCAATGCCTTCAATAAAGTCATGCTAATAGCAAGATCTCTAGCTAAGAGGCAAGAATAATGATCCTAAATATTCAATGCTGTTCCTGCTGCTTAAAAAGTGTGATACACAGAGCATGAGAAAACTCCAAAAGGTTGATGATCTTTTGAAAACACATGACCATAAACTTCAAAGTATCAAGTTTGTCCAAAAGAAGTACAGTTGTGCCACAAACAAAAGGAGATTAACACATATGAAAACTCAATATAATTGGCTATTATGGAACAGTGAAAGGACAGTGCAAAAAGTCGATAAGATGTAAAAATAAGTATGGGCTGAAATTACCGGCATGAAATCCACATATCTCATCATTTGTGACAAACACACCGTCCTAATGGCAGACCCTGGCCATAGGATGCACTGTACATGGAGACTCTGTACTGTATTTGCAAATTTTCTACAAATATTAAATAAATGTGATCAAAGCTTCCAGAAAGAAAAAATTATAAAGTGTGAAGTAGAAATAAATGGAATAGAAGCTAAAACAATAAGAACAACAGAATGATGTGTGGCTGTTGTTACTTTCTTTTGGGTTTATTTTCAGTCCTTAAAAAGACAACATTGGCAAACCATTAGCTAGATTCCCCAAGAATAAAAGAGAGAAAACCCAAATAAACAAAATAATGTATGAAAAAAGAAAGAGAGACATTACAACTGATTACAGAAATATAAGAGATTATAATAAATTATAAACCAGCCTACAAATTTTAAAATCTAGAATAAATGGAAAAATTTTTGGAACATACTACCTAAATCAAATCATAAAGAAATTGAAGACCTTTAAGTAAAACAACAGTGAGTAATAATTTTTGAATTGTTAATAAAAAAGACTTCTGGGAAAACAGGGTCCAGGAACTCATGGTTTCACTGTTGGGCTCTGCTATTTATTTAAGACCTAACTGGCCTATCTTTTTAAGAAATGTTTGGGTGTTTGTTGCTGTTGCTGCTGTTGTTGTTTGTTTGTTTTGTTATTGATGCTTTGATTTGTTTTTAATGTTACTGAACAGGCCCTTGGCTTCTTCCCACCCACTCAGAGCAAACCTCTCTGAGAGCTTGGAGTTGGCACAACCCAACTTTTTCTTCATCTATGATCTACTAGCATATTTGAAGAGACTGAGCCAGAGAAATCATACCCTTAGAATCTCCATGACTGGGATTAACAGCAGGATATTGGAGAGGAATGTCAATGGGGGTCCAGTGTTGATGGTGTATCAAAGTCAGAACCTGACTAACAACCCAGAACACAATGGACATTTGCAAGTAATCGTGTTCGGACAAAAGGGTCTCCTGCATGACACACTGCGGCTCCCAATGCCACTAAGATGAATGAAGAGGCAAAGACTATGCAAAAAAGGGATGGGACCAGGTTCAACAGTAAGTGCTAAATTACTAGGTAAGATTAATGTATAAGGTGCAGAAGTAACAATAATGTACTGTATGTTTCAAATAGCTAGAATAAAAGAATTTGGATGCTTCTACAGTGCGTATATGTTTAAAGAGATTATGTCAACTTGAATTACAAACTATAGTTATCAAAAAGGAAGGAGCTTCAATAAAATCCAGCTGTAAGTCATTTTCTTAATTAGTGACTTATGGGGGAAAGTCTAGTAAATGAGGGTGGTTCTGTCTCTGGGCTGGTGGTCCTGGGTCCTAAACAAGCATGCTGAGCAAGCACAGGGAAGAAGGGCAACAATTAGCACCCACCATGCCCTCTACATCAGCTCCTGACTCTAGTATGCTATCTTGTTTGAGTTCCTATCCTGACTTTCTTCATGATGAACAGCATTGTGCAAGTATAAGTCAAATAAACTTTGCCTCCTGAACTTGCTTCTTTGTCATGGTGTTTCATCACAGCAATAGAAACCCAAACTAAGACAGAAATAAGGGAGTTTAACTTGATTTAAACATTATACAATCTGTACATATATTATAACATCACATTTAATTCAATCAATAAATAAAATTTTACATTTTTGTCTGATTTTATATGCTTTTTACTGCAAGGCTTTATTTTTAATTCATATGCTAATTGTATTTCAATTTAAAATTTAAGATACAAATGTGGAAGCCATTCTTACTAATATACTTTTATTTAACATTTACATTTTGATTATATTATTATTCTTTACATATGTTTATTTATGTACTTATTTATTCTTCTCTGATACGGGATATCACAACCACAGCTTCCCTTCTCTCCACTCCTCCAAACTCTCCCCTTCTTGTGGGAGTTCTAACAGTGGGAGTGAGTGTCTCTGACTCTTTGACCTGCTCTTGGGACCCTTTTCCTCCTTACAGGTTGTCTTGCCCAGCCCTGAGATGAGGTTTTGTGCCTAGTTTTATTGTATGTTTTTATGCAGTGTTCAACTCAGATTCCTGGGAGGCCTGCTCTTTTCTAAAAAGTTTGCATTTTTATATGTCCATTTAAATATATACATATGTTAAGGTAATCTAACTAAAATTGCCAAGTAATGGGTGAATGTTAGTTTTTAATCCTTTATTTTTGAGTGAACCTGTTTATTTACTAGTAAAATGAGTTTCTGGCAGGCAGCATTTGGTTGGCTTTTTTCTGACATTCAACCAGTATACATCTTTTAGCTTTAGTATTTAATTGATTGATATTCAGGGTCTTTTTTTTAAAAAAAATAATAAGATATTCAAGAATTTTTGCAGGCTTTTGTGACCATTTTGGTACATCCTCTGTTCTATTATTTCTTGCAGTTCATCTTTGTAATTTAAGAGTATTTTGTATTGGTTATCTTTTTTACTATTTTTCTCTCTTTCTACACAAATGGTGATTTTTTTTTTACATCTGTGTGTCTTTATGGTAGTAGTTACTGTTCTTTCATCTCTAGTATAAAACTCCCTTAAGCATTTCTCAGAAGGCCAGAATATGGAGGTAAATTTTACAATTGTACATGCTTTCAAAGGAAATTAAATCATCATTTCAAAGAAATATCCACAGTCACATACTCTTTTTTTATTTATCACAGAAATATTCAACAATAGGCAAGATGTAGGATTCAAGTGTTCTTTATTATTATATGAATTAATACACAAAATATATTTATGAAAGTTATATTATAGCTATAAAAAGGACAAAGCCTAGACCTTCATAGTATATTGGGTGTATCTATAGGATATTATACTAAGTGTTTTTTGTAGATCATATGTAGAAACTAAAAAAGTTTATCTCATAGAAGAAAAGAGCAGAGTAGAGATCACTGAAAGGCAGAAATAGTAGAGCAACAAAAAGAAAGAGACAAGACTGCTGCTAATGGACACTGTAATATATCTGAGTAGGAGATATGAGTTGCAGAGGTCTACAGAATAACAGGATAAGTAATTTAGCACAAATTACCATGATTTTAAGAGCTACAAGAAAAAAGTTTGTAGTTTCTCAATGGTTATGCTAATTGCTTCATTTTACCTTTATATATTTTATGAATGTATAAAATTATCATAATATGCCTCATAAATATATGCGATTGCTCATCAAAGTTGAAGTTAAAAAGTAAGTACCATATTCACATGGGTCTATCCCACTAACACAAAGTAAGCTATAAGAAAAAAATGATTAAAAATTTTACTACACTAATTGACAGTAAAGAAAAATTAGATGGATATTCTTTCTTGTTGTATCACTGCTTGCCATAACAAAATAAATATAACATAATAAATAAAATGAAAGGCTCTATATTATAAAATAAGGTTTTATATTAATATTATGAATATATATAAACTGGTCTCACCTGTATAGAATGGAATACTATACAGTAATTTGAAATAGCCTATATTTATGTATAGTCAAAAAGTATAATTCAAACTGTTGATGACCAATTATAAAAGCAAATGGTAACACTATCTAATTTATAAATGTATTCATTTGTCTTCATTAACATTTCTATTGCTGTGACACAGACCACTTCAGAGGAAAGAAATCATGTAAGGAGGAATTAAGCCTGCAACTTCCCACATTGCCAGAAAGACAAAGACACT
This sequence comes from Dicrostonyx torquatus, assembly GCA_028555095.1. Classification (NCBI taxonomy): domain Eukaryota; kingdom Metazoa; phylum Chordata; class Mammalia; order Rodentia; family Cricetidae; genus Dicrostonyx; species Dicrostonyx torquatus. Next base: position 14,902,812 of record JAQHUG010000012.1, on the reverse strand, counting down.
ATGAATAGATAGGTATGTAAAATGTATTGCTGAGTCTTTGCACCCACAGAGTACTGATTCTTCTACTGAGGTTTTAGCAACAAAAGTCACCAAGTATTCGTCCCTCTTCTAATTGGCTTCTCTAGAATTACTGTGATAAAACATTGAACGAAAGCAAGTTTGGGGAGGAAAGAGTTTATTTGGCTTCCATGTTTCAGTCTGTCCTTGGGGGAAGATAAACCTGGAACTCAAGGCAGGGCCCTGGACACAGGAACTAAAGCAGAGGCCGTGGTGAAAAGCTGCATGCTGGTTTGTTTAGCTTCTCTTCTCTTTCTGACTGGGCTCATCTGTCTAGATGTGGCACAACCCCCAGTGGTTTGGGCCTTGTGCATTGATTTGCAATTAAAAAAATGCCTCACAGATGACTGCAGTTTCTTTTTCTCAGGTGATTCTAGCTTGTGTCAATCTGATAAAATACTAATCAGCACATTCATTTAGGGAAACTGCAGTTATAATAAAAAAAAACCAATGTGTTTGTGGGTGAATGTGGAAACATTTTTTTTTATATATACTGTAGTCCAGCTCATATATTCCTGACTGGCAGTATGCTTGCTGATTGGAAGAATGTTTTCAATGTAGTGATCAGCAACCAGTGTATCTTCTTTGTGCTCAGTCTTCTTCAAGTGCTTTATACTTAGAGAAGGGGAAAGAGAAGATGCACATATGCTCGCTTATCTACTGTGACTCATAAACAAAGCTGTCCATATTTATGATGTTTCATTTGTTTGAAACAGTTGTACAATCTCATTTAAAAAGACATGCCCATTACTCAGTTGTGTGATGGAATGAATCTAGCCAGCAGGTACTATGGAGTGCTATCTTGCCTGAACCTAGAACCATGTCACCAGTTCTCACTAGTGAAAGAATAACAGATGAAAGTGATTTGTGTACATCAAGCCTTGCCATGGTGCCGAACATGCTTGCTTTCCCACCCTTTTGTTTCCTTTACAGACCCAGAACAGAGCAGAATACAGACTCAAGGAAGGGTGGCTCTCTGAAAAACTGTGTGGGATGTTTCCTTAGCTACTCCCCTTGGCTGCCTTTACTTTAATGCAGGAGAATGGATATGAACTTTTACCGTGTTAAACTGTAGACATGTTGGAGTACTGGTGCAGTTGCTCAGGTCATTCCAACAAATACTCACGTCTTTCTCTGTAAGTGAGAGAAAATGAGGAATATGACTTCTGGTAGCACAACAGCTTCTCCAACTTTTAATACTCTGGGAAAAGGAGTTCACTCTGAGTATTCATTCATCTGACTCTTTGCAAGTACATTTTTAGCAGTCAACTATTGAATGGACAAATGCCCTGTAGTTATGTTGATACTTTTCCCTGAGAAGCTCTGTACAAGCAGCTAGTGCAGTCATTTGTACATTCTTAACACTTTTCAAATATTACTTCTGGAACTGAAGAAGTTGGTTTTCAGGATGAATTAGTATTTGATTTAATCCTGTGTGCTCAGTACCAGGTGTACTGCATTGTACAAAGCAAAGACTCTGAGTCTTTTGGAGTTGTACATAGATGGACAGGCGTGTGGATACAAATCCAGGCATGAGATGCACAATGCCATCACTGAAAGAAGAGAACACAAGAAAAATAGAGCTTTGTAAATGGAGTTGTTTAGTAGGTGAGGCGTGAACATTAGATGGTAACCTGACCTTCAGGCTTTGGGGAATGTCCAGTCAACAAATTCAAGCACAGCTCAGGACTGTGTGCTTTGAGATAAGGGTCTAGCAGTGTCTTTCAAGTTCCGAGTAGGTTAATTTAGTGCACCTCTGCAAGAGGGTGTTCTGGTGATACCTTAGATTACACTTCAGAGAACTGTCTTCATCAAGATAAGGAAGCAGGAGTATTTATATCTTGCTACTACCATCCCTCATAAGGGTTGTATTTAGAAAACATAAGCTTTCTGGCTCTGCATAAATACATGCCAAGCATATTCTGGTACCCTAAATCAGCACAAAAAGAACAGACAAATGTTGGTTGTAATCCTGAGAAATAGGAGCAAAATATTGAAGCATCTGCTAGTCTACACTTCTTAACTCCCCATCAATAAATCCTGGTCAAGTGGATTCTGCTCCCAAATCTAGGGTGGATGTATTGTCCCAATTCAGGCCATTCAGGATATTCCATTCCCCAGTTTGACCAATCAGCACATTCCACCCCCATAGTTTCATTTGTACATAAAGGGTGAGTTCATCTTTTAATTACCTGTTTTATCGGGATAGTCCAATATTTCTTTGTATCTTCATAGGTCTGGAAATTATGACATAGTTGTGTGTGGGTCATTGTTCAACCTAATAGTAGTAGCTGTGTGACTCTCTTTGCCTAGAAATAATGACAACCAGAAATAAACAAAGCAGAGAAGTCCCAGGACTGAAGATGTTCCAAGATCTCCTTGTATCTTCATGGGGTCTGGAAAGTGTGACATAGCCAAGTGTTTGAGCCATATTTCAAGCTAATGGTAGTACCTGTCTTTGAAATTTCCCGCTTCATGGACAAGTCTGCCAGATACTAAGGGCCAGTAGGCTAAAGATGGATGCCCTAACAGTACAGAAAAACTTTGAGGGACTGTCCAGGCAGTGAGATATCTCAGTCATTCTAAAGTTTTGGAAGTTGCTTACAATGTACTTCCTGTTTATTTAGGTAATATTATATCCTTTTGGAGTCTTTGATAGAGTTGAAGAATTTATTGTTATAGTTATAGTTTTCCTTAGTTATGACAAAAGAACTGTAATTCTTGCTTGATACCTGTTTTGTTATATGTAATTTTACTATGTTAAAGTTAAGACCTTCCTTTGTATTTAAACAGGAAAGGGTAGGTGATGTGGAATTTCCCTCTGTATGCTGTAATTACCATTAATAAATAAAGAAACTGCTTTGGACCTATAGCAGGGCAGAACTTAGGTAGCATGGAAAACTAAATGGATGCTGGGGGAAAGGAGGTGAGCCAGAGAGATGCCATGTAACCCTGCTGGAGTCAGATGGCAGAACTTTAGACAGTAAGTCACAGCCACGTGGTGATACACAGATTAATAGAAATGGTTAAATTAGCATGTAAGAGTTAGCCAATAAGAAGCTAGAGCTAATGGGCCAAGCAGTGGTTTAATTAATATAGTTTCTGTGTGATTATTTTGGAGTTAAAGTGGCTGGGAACCAACAAGCGGCGTCTCCCTCCTTCAAGACTCTTTGCCTAGAAATAGGACAACCAGAAATGAGCAAAGCAGAGGAGAACAGGAGTGAAGCCTAATGGGAGCCTTTGGGCTCACCGATAGCTGAATCATGTACCAGTCCCTGCAAGTATGTTTAAGCCAAATCATCCACTGCTTGTCCCATCTAGAGAGTTCCTTCCTAGAGACCTTTCAGTCATTCAAGCTTGGCAATCTAAAACCCAGACTATTTAAACTCATTACAAACTGAGTTTTCTAAGACAAATAAATATTGGGTACTAGTAATTACCATTTAAATAAAAATAAAGTTAAGTAATCCCACTTTGTAGTTGGTAAATCTGGGACTCAGAGTCCAGATTGTCTGATCTGGGAATCTGTTGGGCTGAGTTTTAAATCCATATCTGCCAGGCTTAACATCCATTCTCTTTATATAGATAGCATTTTATTTCTTTATGTAAAATAACCAGGAAGCTCAAGTATGATCAAGTATTTGTCTCTGTAGGACCCTATGAACATCTTCAATACTACTTTTAAAAACTGTACTCATCCTTGAAGACTGCTCAAATTATGTTACCGTAAAAGTAGTTTTGAAAAACTAAGTAACATAAAATAAGAATATTGCTACCACAAGTTTTACAGTATACTATATGAATAATAAATATTTGCATGTACTTCAAGATTATTAAAACCAAACAAGGTGGTAGTAGCACACACCTTTAATCCCAGCATTCAGGAGACACAGGCAGGTGTATCACTGCGAGTTCAAGGCCAGACTGGCTACAGATTGAGTTCCAGGACAGCCAGGGCTGTTACACAGAGAAACCCCATCTTGAAAAACAAAACACAACAAAAAGTAAAATAATTGTAAATTTGTGTTTACAAGCTCATTTCCAGATTTTCCAGTGAACAATATAATTGAATATTAGTAATCTTGGCTGCAAGGGTGAGGAAAATTAGCAGTTTTGCTTTACCCCTTTCTAGCCCAACAGTTAACCTAGGGACTCAAAGGCAGATACTTGTAAATCTAGATTGAAGGAGAACATTTACTGTGTATTTACAATGTATTAAGCACAAGATTCAGTGTTAACATAAATATCAGTTCATTTAATCATCAAAATTATCCTCTTTGAGGATACTATTAACTTTGCTCATCAGATGAGAAAACTAAGACTCAGAAACAATAATTAAATTGCCCAAAATAACCAAAAGAACTTTTAGATGAAGATAACAAAAATCCTTTCTGTTATTGGTTATCTGAATTTGAGTCTTATCTTTACATCTGTATGAGAAATAGCTAAAATATCTAAAAAAAAAAACCTCCATTTGTGGTACATATTACCACAAATTACCAAGATGACCTTGAACCACAGAGATCTGCCTGCCTCTGCCTCCTCAGTGCTAGGGTTAAAGGAGTGCCCCACCACCACTTGGCTACTTGTTTGATTTTAATAATCTATAAGTAAACTCAAGTATTTATTATACAAATAGTATACTGCAGAACTTTTGGTAACATATATTAGTGATCCACCTTCTCCTAGAGTACAGGAATGCCACTGACTTATTCCCACCTCTGATTCAAAAACCTATACTCTTTGTGCTTGTAGTCTTCTTGCTACTAGGAGAAGCTGCTGTGTCCTGGTTTGAGCATGAATTTGCTCATAGTGCAGGGCTAAAACTAAAAGAGTTATTGATTGGTTGATTAGTATTTAAATGGCTTCCTAAAAATACCTCATCTCCTAAAGATTCAGTTGAACTTATTATCCTATAAGCATTTATAAATATATGGCATAATCAGCCCTAATAGAAACAAATTAACCCTGCTTCTATTTGGCACTGCACAAAGCACTGAGAGCCACGTCTCCTCTAATGCATCTCTGTGGTTGCAATCCTAACAACTGTACCAAATGACTTCTTTTGTGGATGTGATAACATCATAATGGAAAACTAAAACGATAGCATATTTTCCAACCTAATTATACACCTTGCATTTCTAAACCAATCCTAATGAAATACAATAAGTGGTGGTATGGAAATTAGAAGTGGCTAAAAAATAGCAGCTTCAAATTATACTGTTAGTGAAAGGAATAGAATTCTGAGCTCTGCCTCTGTCTATGAACAATGACTCTCATTGTGACTATGCCATCAAAAGCCAAGGGGAGGGGCCTTATCCAAACACACAACCATTTTCAGAAACAAGAATTTTCACAGAAGAAACTAGGATTATATTAATTCAGAATTTTATGAGGAGCAAAAGTCAACTGTGCACAAGCATTTCATTTCTCAAGTCCTAAGAAACCACCTTAGGAACATGGTGAGGCCTTTATACAATGTCCAGATTGCTTCTTTTCCTATTTAGCAGAATGATTCATGTTTGTTATAGAAACTTTGGGATATGTTAGATGATACAAAAGGGAAAAAATACAGTAACTCCAAATCTCATACCCAGATATGACAAACATTTTAATTTCCATAAAATTGACATTCATATTACATTCTTAAAGCAATAGAATAATTTGATTAGCTGCAGAGTCAAATAGTTCATAATAATAAATATCTCACAAATAGTAACCTGAAAAAATGTTATTTTTAGAAGTGCTGAATTCTTTTTCTCTATATACCATAGCAAGGCACCACAGATTGTGTGGCATTAACACAGGGGTCTATTTTCTCATCTTTCTCGGTGTGTGTGTGTGTGTGTGTGTGTGTGTGTGTGTGTATCTGTGACTAGAGAGTCCCTTCTTTTTTATTTAAGAAAATGCATGTGTGTGTTTGCCTACATATTTAGATGTATTCCATGTATATGCTTGGTGCCTGCAAAGGCTAGAGGGGGATCCCCTGGAACTGGAGTTGCAGACAGTTGAGAGCCTCCTCCAGAATGTGAGTTTTGGGGACAAACGGGGGCCTCTGCAAGTGCATCAAGGGCTCTCAATGACTAAGCCATGTTTCTAGGCTCACATTTTATCTTTTGATATGGAAATATGCTGCATTGACTCAGCAACCAGAATAACAACATCTCTCCAATTTAGCATCGATTTGAATACCAAAATAGAATCGTAACTTGAGTTTAGAAGTTCAAAATATCAACCAGAGGGGAATAAAATCCAAGCCATATATACAGCTATATGTAGCAACCAAATCTATTACACATGTATATGTGTGTGTCTTGCAACATAAATATATCATATATCATCAAATACCCAAAGTATTTTTACTTTCAGCAGCATCATTCTTTTTAAACCTCTTGATCATAAGGTCTTTCATTTACCAATAATAAAATAATGTGCAAAGACAGTACTGTTTTATTAATTCATTTAATTTAACTAATTAATTTATTACTTTGGGGAAATACATCAAATGTTCACTTTATACCACATACCAAAATAAATTCAAACTCAAAAATAATAAATGTGAGGAGGAGTAGGAGGATTGGGAAGGAGGGTTAAGGGGACATTAGGGAAGAACAATTAGGAAATGGAAGTGAGTTTTATATGTCTTACCTATGAATGGGGCAAGTAGTTTGCCTTTAATTTAGTCATTCTGTTAATAAATATTCCTTGACCATCTATCATACGCTAAGTGTTATACTAAATACAGCATGGAGCATTTTTGTCGGTGCTTATGCACAACAGGAGTCCCTCAGATTGCTAGAATGTAAAAATAAATTCCCAACTCTAGTGCCCTATTCTATATTGTCCTCGTCTCTGTGCACCAACATCGGAAGCTGAGCTGCGTGCAGCAAGTCGGTCCCCACATAAGTTATTTTCAAAGCACTCTGGTACATCAGATCCTATTAGAAATGCACAAAGAGGCTGGCTGTTAAAGATCCCTGAGGGAACACTGTGTAAGAACCATCCCTAAACAAAGGGAAGGCTGCCGCCTTGATTTGCAGGGCTGTACCTGTGTCCTGGCTCGCAGGTTATGCCTGAGTGCTCATCTGTGCTCACACTGTCTGTCCTGCTGCCTGGGACCGCAAACCCCTGGAGGTTGGTGCACCACATCTGTTCCTTCATTGTGACCAGTGCGGCAATGAAACACTCATAAAATGATTCGAGCAAGTGCTTTTAGGAGATAATGATGCAGAAAAGGAGCTCAGCAGGCAAGATCTGTGGGGTCGTTGAGAAGATGCCCTGTGTATGCATCCTATCTCCGATCAGTCGGGTCCTCTGTAACACGTGTGGCATTGTACTGTATGTGTACTTTCTACTGATTTGTGTTCCAAAGAGAAAAGAGAATGCCTTTGATGAATAGAAAAGGATGATGAGAGGGTTTGGACTCCTGGGGATACTCCAGGTACTGAGACTGGACAGTATTTGAGTTTTTACCATTTCCTGCCTTGAAGCAGTTTTCTAGGTGCTTCCAAGACAGAGTTCTCTCCAAGCACCGACTGGTGTCAATAGCCAATTGCATCACAGCATACCTTAAGAATCCAGCTATCTTTCCAAAAGTAGAAAATTCTGCTCTTATCTTGGGACTTAAATACTTTAACTAAAACTTGTTTTTCTAATAAGAAAATGTGTAACACTATTGACAGTAAATAAGTAGTATAATTCTCAGATCAACTACTACTGATTTTGATAAAAAAAATATCTTGACCTCAAAACTGTATTAATTTAATTTTCAAAAATACTAACATTGCTACAGAGTAATACTATGGAAAAATCCATTTTTAAAACAAGTAAATCATTTGACTTATTTGACTAATTTTTATTTAGCAACTTTTTTCTTTTTACTTCTAACTTAATAAAATCCTTTTTATGAATATCCCACTGTTTTCTTTGAATACCATACACTAAATCAGTTATTTATTGATTGTGGTTTACCTTCAGGCCAGCAAATAAAGACTTTTCACATTATGAGACCATTATTGCCACAAAGATTGTCTGACTCTATTTTGAATGTATAAGTTTTATCAAAAATTACTTCATTAAATCAATATTTACCAATTTTTAACATGCTGAATTTTAATTTTTTATTTTTATAAGATTAATTCCTCCAAAAATGATTGACTTCCTCAGCATTTTTGCATTTTCTTACTTCATGATTTTTCATCTCTTATTTAATTAAGTGAAACCTTAGCCACTGTTAATTTATTATTTAAAATATAATCTTCTGTTGAAGACTTGTCTCTTGCTTTGGTTCCAAACATCTGCCAAAGTGGTCAGCTACTGCACAGGCCTGAGCATGTGAACATGCCTTCCCGGAAGTGAAAACTGAGATATTCCTATCCCAGCCACCTGACTCCTGAAGTGTAACTAGTTCCTGCTTCCATCTAGTTTCTTCTCTTTCCTTCAGCTCTGACTACATAGTCTGAGAAATGAAGATGTTCCAATGGAAAAATTACAATGTGTGTGTGTGCTTGTGTGTGTGTCCACACGAGGTAGTTGCAGCAGTGAGATCACAAGGGAGGGGCTGGAATAATCATGAAGGTTTTTGAATGTCATGTTCATGGATTTGGCACTACTCTGAAACTGCTGAGAGGAATGTGTGGCCCTACGTGGGGAATCGTATGTTCAGATTTCAGATTCATAATAATGCATCAAGTTGGCAAAAGGTTAATTGTTCTAATTATTTTTTGTCCAAATGACAAGACTCACCTCAAAAGAGGAAACCTCGACTGAGGAATTTCCTCCATCAGATTAGCCTATGGACATGTCTAGTGGGCATTTTTGTTTGTTGGTTGGTTGGTTGGTTTTGTTTTCATTTTTTTATTATTTGTTTTGTTTTTGTTTTATTAATGAATAATGTGAGTTGTGTCGCCCCTGTACAGGTAGTGCTAGGTTCTATAAGAAAGCAGAGCCGGGCAGTGGTGGCACACGCCTTTAATCCCAGCACTCGGGAGGCAGAGGCAGGCGGATCTTTGTGGGTTCGAGACCAGCCTGGTCTACAAGAGCTAGTTCCAGCGCAAGCTCCAAAGCCACAGAGAAACCGTGTCTCAAAAAACCAAAAAAAAAAAAAAAAACCAGTAAACAACATTCTTCATGATCTCTGCTTTGGTCCTTACCTCTGGGTTCCTGCTTCAAGTTCCCATCTTGAATTCCATCAGTGATGGAGTATAAATTATAAGATGAAATAAATACTTTATTCCCTAACTAGCTTTTGGTCTGTGTTTTATCACAGTAATAAAACAGCAAACGAGAACATACGTTTTACCAAATTTTTAAGACAGGACCTCAGTGAATCGCCATGGTTGGCCTGGAACTTCCTTTACTGATCTGAAGGGCCACAAAAATCACAAGGACCTGCCTACCTCAGTCTCTCAAATGCTTGATTCAAAGGCATGTGTCATCATGCCTGGCCTAAAGTACGTTCTTAATAAATACAAGTATTTTATTATTATGAATTGTTTCTGTTTATTTCATATCTCTATTTTTACATGTTGGAGCTGATTGGGTAGAGAATTTGAATATGGAATTTCTCCAGTCCAGAAGTTTGGAAATTTTGGAATATAGAGAGGAACCAGGCAAAAGCAGAGTGAGAGAACTGGGTAGCTGCAACAGCTAGTATTGATCAATGTTTAAGCATAACCTGCCTTTTCTTGTTTATCCCCAGTATCTGATGTTACTACCGTATTATAAAACACAGTCATAATTTTAGAAGTACTGCTGTCTTTTAAAAATTTCACCACATTAAAGTTTCAATGTCCTTTTAAATACCAAGAGTATCTTCATTGCAGGTTCCTGTTAAGTTCAAAATAAATTATGTACTAACTTACTCCAAGAAGGAAGAACCAGAGTACAGTTACAATCAAATTCAAGTCAAGCCGCTCATCAGCTCACACTCTTCTGGGCTCTAAGGAGCTTGGGCAGCTCAGCTTCTGCTCTGCCATCCACGGCACACTCTCACAATAGCTCATTAAGATAAGAAAACTCAATGGAGCTTTCTAGACCAAACTTCCAAAATACTACCATAATCATCCCAAAGTCAACATGGTCAGGTCCTTCACAATATTCCAGTCTCTGGCACCAATTTCTGTCCTCACTTGCTTCGTGACTGCTGGGATAAAACATGGACCAAAAGGAACTTGGAGAAATAAATGGTTTATTCATCATTTACATTACTGTTCATCACTGAGAAATTCCAAAGTAGGAACTCATGCAGAGAGCATGCAGGAACACTGTTTAGTGGCTGGCTTTCCATGGCTCATTTCTCAGACAATTCTGAGACTGGTGGGTACTCAGGATGGCACTCCCAGAGGCTAAACCCTCCCACATAAATCGTTAATACTAAATAAATGCTCCATTGACATGCCCACAGGCCAGTCTTGGTAGAAGCAATTCCTTAATTAAGAATTCCTCTTTCTGAGTTACTTTCATTTGTGTTGAGTTGACAAACAGTAACCAACAGAAAGTGCTTAACACAATTTCCTCTTCTAACCAAACTAGATAATGACGTTGAAGACTAGAAAACCTAATTTACTTGTTCAGTCTTCCCCGACTAGTAAGCAGTAAATCCTAAATTTGAATTCAGATTGATGCCAGTGTCCCTGTGCCCTAATCTGATTTATTACTATAACAGAATACATGAGACTCAGTGATTTATGAAACATACAAAAGCAGGTTGGTTGAGCTCTTAGAAAAGCCCAGGAGTGTGATACTGACACCTAATTGGCTCCTGGCTGGAGCCTCATGTTTGGCAGAGAGCTATGGTTCCTGTCTCTATCAAGCCATTTGAATGGTGAAGATTTGGGCACCAGCAGCTTCAAAGAACTGCTGTATTTAATTTTGAAATATGTTCCTTGGATATTCCTGCAATAGTGAATGGATTTCTTTTTTTT
>JAQHUG010000012.1:14851131-14867714 GCA_028555095.1 Dicrostonyx torquatus | reverse complement strand
GCATGGCTTTGGGTATGCCTGCCTCTCCCCCGCCCCCGCTCTCATACCTGAATGCTAGATTTTGTTCCGGTTTCATGTTGTGACCTGTGTGTCTCCTCTTAAATAAAGAACCCCTTATTATGCCCTCTTCAGTGCTAGTGTGTGACTATTTTATTTTTGTTCACCTTCAGGGATATTATTTAACTTTTAAGAAAAATAAAATATGTAGGTAAATAGATGGAGCTAAAAACATTCATCCTGACTGAGCTAACACAGACCCAAAAGTCAGTTATTGTATGTATTCTCTCAATATGTGAATGCTAGGTTTTAAGCTTTTAATATATGTATTATAATCCAAGTAACTCCAGAGGTTAGGAACCTAGAGGGTAACAGGTATCTACCAAGTAAGAGAAAATAGGCTATACTGTTATGGAAAGATGAATGAGAAACTAGAATAGAAAGTTTCAATTGAGAAGGGGAAGGGAGAACAGGATAAAAAAAAGAATATCAGGAAATACAACTAATACAAATAGCCTTTTGATGAGCCATATTGAGACCTACTACTGTATAAACTTCCTATAATTATATACATATATGAAATGAATTTAAGCTTTTTATATTGATTATATTATTATATGATATATAATTTACCATATAACATAGGAGACAATGCCCCACTAGACATCTTATGCCATCTTATGTTATTGAAACATCTTAAATGCCATATTCTGTAGATCTATGAAGTGTTTGAAGAGCACCTATCTATCTATAATGCATGAGGTTTATTTATGTCTACATTTGAACCCTTACTATAAGTCTAATTATTATCGTAATAGTCCTAAACAGTTTGTGATAGTAGCTTTCATTGATTAGAACATTACATTACAATTTTAAACAAGTTATACATCTATAATACTTCACAGTATGCTAGAGAAAAAAAAACCTGGGTTTTTGCTGTTGAATTCTAGAGTTTTCTCTCCTTCAAGTTACAAAACTTATCCATCAGCTGTGCCCAAGCCTTATGTTACACAGACTCTACCTCCAGGAAACTAAGTTTATTTCTACCACTACAATTTAAGAAATCCCAAGAAGGATTCTGGGAAGGAGTCTGTTCAGTCATTTTGGAATGATACTCATTCTTACTACCAATTTTCTGTGTTCAGAGAAGCAAAGTCATATTTGGCAACATAGTAAACACATTTGTTTTTGAAACAATGAAAATAAAAATGCTTTAAGAAATGAGGGAAATGAGATCTTACTGCTCCAGCAAGAACTTCAAGTACTATATTGAAAAGATATGGAGAAATTGGACAGCCTTGTCTTGTTCCTGATTTCTGTGGGATCTCTTTGATTTTTCTCTCCATTCAATTTGATATAGGCTGTTAGCTTGCTATATATTACCTTTATTATATTTAGTATTTATTATATAAATTACATTATAATTTATACTATTAATATATTATATATTATAATATACATTATATAATATATTATATATTATAATATAATAAATTAATATTATGAATTATTTATTTATATTATATTTATGTTCCTTTTATCCCTACTCTCTCCAAGACATTTATCATCAAGGGGTATTGAATTTTGTCAAAGGCTTTTTCAGCATCTAATGAGATAGATGATCATGTGGGGTTTTTTTTCAGTTTGTATATATGGTGGATTACATTGACAGATTTTCGTATGTTGAACCATCTTTGCATCTCTGGGATGAAGCCTATTTGGTCATGGTGGATGATTTTTCTGATGTTTTCTTATATTTGTTTTGCCAATATTTTATTGACTATTTTTCATCAATGTTCATGAGTGAGACTGGTCTGTAATTCTCTTTCATAGCAATGTCTTTGTGTGATTTGGGTATCAGAGTAGTAGTAACCTCATAAAAAGGGTTTCATAGTATTCCTTCTGTTTTTATTGTGTGTAACAATTTGAGGAGTATTGTTGTTAGTTCTTCTTTGAAAATCTTCTAGAATTCTTCACTGAAACCATCTGACCCTGGGTTTTCTGTTTTGTTGTTTTTGGTTTTTTGCTTTTTTTTTTTTTTTGGTTGGAAGACTTTTGATGACTGTTTCTTTAGCAGTTATAACCCAATAAAAATAATAAAAAATTTAAAAAGAAGATGGACTGGTTAGTTCTTGAAATATTAATTGTTTTAATGTCAAACTTTTCACTAAAATTAATATTTAAATTGATTGAAGTAATGATCCCTTAACTTTAGGAGGCATTTTTAAAATTGTATCAAAAAAAAACAAAAGACATGGAGCAAATACTAAAACTCTAAGCTCAAACTCATTCAAGTTTTAAAAATGTGTATGAACTTACAATAGCTTGGTATATGTTGCAGACAATAACCCAATTGCTATACATCCTCTGTCCTCATCTCTTCTGATCTCATTCTAGTTCATCCAGTCCACTACAGTACTTCTTGAATTTGATGTGCTTGGAGCGACATAATTTATCAGAAACAAACAAGTTTTCCTGCTTAGCCTCAAGAAGTCTGGGAAGCTTCTACTTGCTGTCTTTGGGATTCTGCCTTTGTCTGCAGCGAGTTTATATCAGACCCTAGGTGTATAAGAAACTGTGGACCACCCATGTGTCACAATCTTATTTTCAAAAATGAGAGACACATGACTAATGAATAAGAAACTGGTTATGACAGGAACGTAGACAACAGCTACAAAAAAAGAATAAGCCCAGGAAGATACAGAAACTTAACGTTTGGCCTTGCCACATAAGCTCGAGTTTAGTCCTCGGAACATTTGTAAAGAGGCCAGGTAGAGTAATGCGTTTGAACTCCCAGCACCAGGGAGGTGGTGGCTGGTGAGTCCTTGATGCTCACTAGCTAGCAGGTCTACCCTGATTAGGGAGGCTTAGTCTAGTGATAGGCTGTCACAAAAATCAGGTGGATGTTTCTTGAGGAATGAAGGCTGAAGTTAACCCCCGGCCTTCACACAAAGGTAGACACACATGCTCCTATATCGGGACATGCCCATGCACCCACATGAACATGTGTCTATACACAACCCCTCAAAAAAGTGTGATGTTTAAGATAAAACTCATTTGTATTAAGGGAAATGTGACTGATGCCACTTTGATGTGTGCTTGTATACACACCCATGTTATACACACACACACACACACACACACACACACACACATGTGTTATATATACACATATATCTGACACAGAAGACCTAATGAGAGCAGGACATTTCTGCTCCTGTGGTCATTCTCTTCCCACCAGCAGGAGGATAGATCAGAGTTGCCTCAAGCTGGGGGTGGGATACAGAAAGAATAGAAGCTGGAAAGGTCCCTCAAGGACTGGATTTTATGCTAGGGACTCCATTAAATTGTCCTAATGTTTAGTCAGGAGGTGGTGGTGCACACCTTTAATCCCGCAACTTTTGGAGGCAAAGGCAGGCAGATCGTTGTGAGTCGAAGGACATCTTGGCCTACAAAGTGAGTTCCAGGACAGCCAAAGTTACACAGTGAAACCTCATCTTGAAACACCATAAGCAAAACAAGCAAAGAAAAGAAGTCATAAAGTTTATTTGGTGGTAGATCTGTAAGGAGTCAATAAAGGTCGAATGAAACCTTGAAAAAAAAAACAAAAAACAAAAAATCAAAACTGAGAGACATTTAAATGAATATCAGCAAAGCTGATTTCACCACTGATTACAGATGACAGTGGATAGAAAACAGATCTTTAAGAACTTTTAAGATCTTTAAGAACTGAGTTTTAAATAAACTACCTGCAACAAAACTGTGAGGAAAAAAGAAATCAGAGTAAATGAGATCTTATAAAATGTGTCACCAACATGAAGAAAACTCATCAACACCAGCAGAGCAAGGTAGCAGTTGTGGGGTGTTTCAAAGCATAATATCTATATGGAAAAACTATGTGCAGCACAGAGAGACTAGTAAGGTTTAGTACAAGACCACAAAGTACTCATGCCAACACTGTGATAGATTGTCATATTCTTTTCCTTGTTGGAAATAAAGATATAATTTCCAGCCCAGAGATGGTCACATGACTGACATCTGACAAATGATATATGACGAGATCATTTTCAGACCTTCTTCATGCCATATTTCATGAGCATTCCTGTGGCTGTGAGGAGAAATGTAACACACATCCATGTAAACTGGGAAAACTGTGTTTAAGATTGGATAGCTACAGATGGGATGACTGGCTCCTTAAGTCACAACAAGAAAGAGACAAACTAATCAGAAGGTTGCATGCTGCTGTCTTAGATTAGCAAGAGAGAAATAACCCTAACATGACAAACACCACAATTTAGAAGTTTGGGTTTCTTTTATTTGTAATTGTCTGCCTTTGTTCATAGAGTTCATAAGAGTTCATCAACTGGAAATAACTACATTTCTATCCAAGCCTGTGGCAAACTTGTTGGATGACCTTGAGAAACTGACTTTTCTTCTATGAGTCTTCTCTTCAATTATATCTACAGTGAAGGATTTTTCCTTAATGAATAAAGATAATGCATATGAACAAATGTGACTATTGAATTGCTTTACAACTTCAGGATAGAATATTAAGATGTGTCTCTGGCTTGCCATTTCTAAAGTATGCCAAGATTTGATTTTAGTGGCTTAGAAACCTTTTGAGTTTATCATCCAGTCTCCTACTAATAAAGAATGCACTATAAGTTATAAGAATGTAATTTCCCCATCGAGCCCAGTAGTTATTTTTACTTTGGATTTTTTAAATAAGTGCCACTTAAACATTTTTATTTCCCAAATTAGCATTCGACAAAAATAGCTTGCTCACCACTCATGGTGTCAAGTTGCCTTTATATCTTGAAAAACCCAAGGCTGAATTAGGGGGAAATTTAGCAATTTGCCCTTAGTAAATGAAAAATTCCAACTATGAACCGGTAAATTAACTTCTGACTCCAAGTTATCATTTCTACCCTATCTTGTAATTCCTCTGTACTGGAGTACTCAAAGGCCTACAGCCAGTGTATGGCTCAAAGGGGCTTCATCTCGACCTTGCAGAAAGGACTCAAGGAACCCGGTACATAAACAGCTTTCCAGTGCTGTGTACTTCCCAGCTCCACAGCAGCCACTTTGTTGAATTGTTGACAAAGTAACTCGACTCCTGGTTTATCCTGAGCAGCAAGATATTATTTGTTTTACATATACATACTGAATTTATCAATAAGACATCCATGGGAAAAAAAGTTTTCTGTTTTTGGATTTGTTTTGCTTTGCTTTCTGAGATGCAGTCTCTGTCCATTTATCCTGAAACTCTAAATTTTCCCACCTCAACCTCCTGTCTGCTGGAATTACATGTGTGTGTGTGTGTGTGTGTGTGTGTGTGTGTGTGTGTGTGTGCAGGTGTATGTATGTTACCATAACATACAGACATTCCCAAGGCAAATAATAATAATAAAATAAAAAGGTTAAAAGTCATTGAATCATCAGATGAGGTTGTCATTGTCAATTTCTCATCATTTTATTTTTGACTTGCAATTCCAGAGGGATGCACTCTATCAAGCAAGGAAAGATATGGCAATAGGCATGGGGGCAGGATCAAGAGGCTGGCTGATCATATTACATCCAAACTCAGGAAGCAGAAATCAAACAGGAAGTCTTGGGTCCACCCCCAGTGATCCATTTCCACCAACAAGTCTTGATCTCCTAAAAGTTCCATAACCTTCTCAAACAGTTTTACCCATCTTGGTACCAAGTATTCCAACACCTAAGCCCGTGCAGGACAGTTCACAAACAACCACAACCAGGTGAAGTTTGGAGTCATACTAGGATGACAAAGATAGAAAAGAATCAGTTTATAATGCCACATAATGCCAAGTATATTTTTATGACTTTAAACAAGTCTCTTCAAATCTTCAACTTCCTTGTTTATAAAATGGGAAGCTGAAGACTTGGAAATGAACATCAGGAAGGAGAAGGAGACTATGAAAAGAACAATAAAATCCCAGAGAAACAGAGTTTAAGTTTATTTTAAAATAACATTGAGCTTCAACTAAGTGCTTAATAATTGTGCAAATATGACATGGAGCCAAATAGATGTGGATCTGATATCAGAGACTTTTTTGAGAGTGAGTTACGTCCATCAGATAAGGAACAAGGGATTGTCAGGAAGAAATACACCAGTTGAAGAACCAAATGGTTTTTGGTTTCTTTGGAGTTTTTCCCTCCCACCACACATAAAATCATTGTCTTCATAGAATCCTTACTCTATCTTTACCTCTTCAACCAATGGTAGGGGTTAGAAAAAGTCAAAGCCTTCCTTCACCTGTGCATTGTCATTCCTTTGTTATTGGCTAAAGGTACTTTCCAAATACCTCTTGCATCTCATACTGTCTGCCAGGCACTAAGGATTCAGAGATGAATTGACTTTGACACCAGCTCTCAGGGTGCTCATGATCTGTTCAGGAGATTTAAAGCACTTGCAATACAATGTACTAAGAGGATGAGAGCATGACGCAGGAGCGAAGGATGAGGACTCATCGGTGGTCTCTTGACTCTGAAGATGCCAGATTCCTTTTTCTGACTTCCTCACCTCTCTGTGCCTCACCTCTGCCTTTTGGATGCACCCTCTTGTGCTGAATCAACAAGATCAGGTGCAGACATCCGAAGTGAGGAAATAATGAGGGCAACAGAAGGTCAGTGCAGATAGAAGGCAGTTATGTTGCTTCATGATTTAAAGTACTAAATGGTACATTTATTTCCATTAACTGCAATGGGATGGTGTCCACGTGGCTGATAACAATGTGATTTCACCGCATCACTTTAGCAAACCTGGGCAGAATCGACTGTGTCTCGAGTATTGAATGTTCTCGAAACACTAAGAAATAAAGATCTTTATGTGCTTTGTCTTCCTTGCTCTCTTCTGCCTGATCGTTTTTAGCTACAGACCGAATCTTCATTTTCCAATCTTTTAGTTAAGCAAGGTTTGCTGAGCCTTGCTGGATTCAAGTCACTGTAACTTTTACAGACATGTAAGTGATAACAAAATGTTCCCTGATTTCAAAGTCCTAAGAATTTCATGGAGGAAATATAATTATTAAATTCATGTGACTCATGCTACTCTGAGTGAGGCATACCAAAAGGCTTCTTACAAATATATATATTTATATATATAAAAAATAAAAATAATAACATATATATAAAATATATATGTTAGTACATTTTTCTGAAAATATAAAATGGCCAGGAACTTAGCATGCCCAATGCACTCTGGACTTAGAGAAACTGTGTCTCCAATATTGCTCTGTTTCTTCCTTAGTGTATGACATGGCGGTGCTGAAATTAGGCCTATGTGCTGTTTATGGTCTCTGTTACTAGAATGTTCTCACCAATAGAGTCAGGAGAGGGAAGATGCCTATGGGGCAAAGAGTATGCACCAGAAAAGAGGATCTCCAGTGAGTCTCTGCAGGACTAAAAACTTACTACACTAATAGAACAAAGTTCTTATCTCTAATTTTGTCTCCTACAGTCATACCACCACCATCTCAGAGTATATCCTACTTGGAACTACTGAGGTCCCCTTGACTTTCAGGATAGTAAAGTAGTGGAGGGCCCATTAGGCAATCAGAAAATGAAAGTTGTGTTCATCCCTTTTGTTTGCCATGAGCTCATGTTGCTGTATCCTTCACAGAAGAAGGTCAGAAGTCCTACCAGAGATCTTTCATCCCATTTTCTAGTCACCAGATCATGCATCTGTTCCTTCTCTTTATCTCTGTCACACAAGACTCTACCAGCTGTTTCTACCCCCTCCCTCTAGGCACTACCTTTGTGTGTATTTCAGTCAATCTAACGACCCAGTTTTAGTGTGCCATCTATTCCCTGGCAGAAGTCCTGCAAAGGGATTCAGGGAGATATGTTAGACACATATTATGATGTGTGTAGATATGGAAATAAGTAAAGGTATAGGGGAAAATTCTTCTAAGCAAAATCCACACTATTGAAAACAGAATGAGAAGTTAAGCCATCTGAGATCTAAACAAGGGAAAGAAGATATGGCCTTCCTTACATCTCTCTTTCACTAAACTGAGCAAAAACAGGCTTTATCTTTACTCTGTCCATCTAATATTGAGTTCAGAAACTTGATACACACACACATATATACACACATATGTTATAGGTATTTATATGGTATATGTATATGTATACCATATGTGTTTTTGTTTGGTTTTCCAGAGTAGAAGAGGAATGTGTCAAATAAGCTTCATGGGTAAAAGAATGGGAGGGAATGGGAGGAAAAATACCAAAATGAGATAAGAAAAATTAAATGACAAATCTGTTTTTGACACTGCCTCCATCCCCACTTGTGTGCTTGTATATACACAGCAATGCTTCCTTTTTAGCACTTGAAGAAAACTTTACTGTGTGGTTATCATCTCAGTTAATGTGGCATGTATCTGTTAGACCACAGAACAAACTCTTCTTCACTTTGTAGGATCAGGATCCAGCACTACAGAAGGATAGAAGCTCTGTCAGTGGTCAGAAAGTCTAGCACTGGGTGGAAGCTTGGATCTTGGAAGCACAGTTCTGTCCGTTCCTGGAAGACAGTTAATGATGAGACAGATCTCAGTTTTTGGCTTCAGATCCCTTAGTGGTTACTCACACCCTGTAGAGATAGACCAACTGCATCAAATTTAAATTCTATCTTGCTGAATTCATCTCTAAGAACCCTAAGGTAACTACTTTTTACAAATTTTCTGACTTCTCAGAATTGGAGCAGAATTTTGCTGAGAAATGTGTTTTGGATGAGGTTAAGAAGCTCCTTTGTCTAGGAAAATCTTTGGGCCCACACCAAGCTATCCAAGATGATACCAGTTGTAATCAAAGCTGTGAAGCAGACTGCGTTCAAGTATGTTTAAGAGAAGAGCTTTCTCCTCTTCCCAAAATGAATCACTTGGAGGCTAAAAAAGTGTCAAAGGAGGCAGAGTCTCACAGAATGATAAGATGCCCAGCAGGCACAGAAGAAAGTATGTCAAACAAGCATGGTTGTGTGAAGGCATACACCAGGGGAAAGGCTCTAGCCTATCAGGTGGTCCTCCGGTCGGGGAGATGTTAGAAAGCCTTTGATGTCAGCAAGGCCACGGGCCAGGGAGAAAGCATGATGCAGTTTCATAACCTTCAGCAATGACCTTGGAGGAGTCACAGTCTGCTCCTTGAAGTGAGGAAGTGGGAGTGCCACCTCATTTCTAAAGGTCTTCATGTTCTATAAATCACCAATTCCAAAACACCTCACATTTCTGTAGCTCTTCACAGCTCATAAAGTACATTACCTCATTTCATGCTGCAGCACTAAAGGCAGAACTTGGCAGAGATCAGAACTGACCTTACTCTTCCTAGTGACTTGCCAATGGCAATGGGAACGCAGAACTCAGAGCATCTCTGTGGTCTTGTTTCTCAACACTATCTCAAGCAGCTCAGCCTCCCCACAAAGAGATGGAGAGATAAAAAGAAATTCTTAAGTATAAAATAATTCCTTCTGAAGAGTTCTCAGATGTATATTTCCAAAAGGAAGCCACTGTCTCAGTCTATCTTTAACCCCATAATGTGTAGAGAATAGGCAGTCAAGAAGGGTTTGAAAAGATGTATAACATTGCTGACCACAGAATCTGAATCTAGAGTAGAGGGAAAGGGATTGCTGTCTGAGAGAACGGAGCCAAAGAATTCCTAGCTTCCTCAGCACGAAATATGAATTGATTTCACAGTTGATTCCAAAGGACCTCAGAGACACTGGAAAGTTGATGTTTTAGACTTTAGCTTTGCTTGGCTGAGTGACCCAGAAAAGTTAATGAATATCTCTGAGTCTCCATGTACTTACCTGTAGCATTGAGTTAGATTAGATGATCACTAAAATACCTTCAGCTTATTATCTCTTCATTCACTTAGTACCCATTGGTTGATCGTCTAGCTGTATCCTGTATCCGATAATGTAAAAGGCAGAGGAAGATAACAATAATTGTTATTTAAAATTAAATGTGTGCACACCCCTGGAGTGCCAAGACTATGAAGCTGAAGAAGGAGACTCGTGAATTCCTGGCTAGTTTTGGCCACATCGCAAATGACAATTAAAATGTGTGCATCCACACATGTAAACATGTCTTCAGAGCTCACCTTTAGACAGAGAGACAGACAGACACATCAACAGCATATATGTTAAGAAATCACGTTGCTTAGCCATTGTCTATGAAGGATAAGCACAAGAGAGGCGGTTCTTCCTGATAGAACAAGAAAAGACTCTACAGCATAACTTCACAATGCTTATACCAGATCTAAAAGAAAATGGACCCGGAATGGCATTTCATTAGAAGGGAGAAAGCCAACAGAAACAAGCTTAAGGGCTCAGAATTAATTTGAATTTCTTAGAACATAGAGAGATGAGAAGGATGCAAAGCAGCTAGAGTTGCAGACAGGAGCCAGACCATGGAAAACCAAATTAGCTTGGCCAGCACAATGAAGGCTTGCAATCAGGAACTAATATGACCAGTCTGAATACAGTAAATGTCACTCTGGTTGCCATAGGGACTATAGACAGGAAGGAACACGACTCAAGGCAAAGCCTAACTATGAACATGAAAATATCTCTCTGCATTACTGTGGAGACTGGATCAGTATTAAGGGCATGTCCATGGAGATACAGAGGAAGGTGTGACTTTCATAGCTTTATTGTAACGTTATGTATAATTCATTTATTTAGCCAACATTTATACAGTTTTTCCTATGTACCAGGCACTGTTCTGAGCACTTAGAAATGTTTAATTATCACACTGCATCTGTGAGCCCAGGACTACTAATACCCTACATAACAAATGCAGGAAATGATACCTCGAATGGTTGAATCACTTGGCCAAGCTCTTTCAGCTAGTGAACAGGCTTTCTCCCCACCTCATGCCATGTCCAGAACCCCCAGAAACTGCACTGACAAGCATGACTCCAAGAGTACTGGCTTAAGACATGCTATTTATTTCCATACTGGAAATAGAGCAAATTATGAGAAAGAATAAAGATTATTGGCAAGCTTGCTAATCAAACTTCCTGTGGAACCATGGTGGGCAATCCTATCAGGAACTGGGCAGGTTGGTGTACAGTAAAGGACAAAGTCACAGGTGCAAATGGAGACACGAAAGCCCGTCATCTGTATAAATGTCAGTGGTCAAAAGAGTGGCCACCATAGCCCAGCACTGTCACCGACCGGCACAGCTAATATGGGATGACAAGATGCTGCTCTCATTGCACATCTGGTTTTCATTGCAGGTTAAGAACTGTTCCTCATTTCCCATGGAACATATGTGATTCCATGGTTGTGAACTAACTCTCATCAGTGTTCTGAAATACACAGAAAGATTCAGATGGGTAACTGACAGGAAATGAGCCTTTGATAAAAAGCATACAATAAGGAACTGAGGAAGTTAAGAATCTTGCAACCTTTGAAAAGCCTGCTTCATATGCCCATCTTTAATATTTTAGAACCTAATTGTTACAAGTTGAACCTGTAATTTAGTCACACTCATGTATTTACATTCCCTTTATTAAAATTTAGCAGAAATGAATAATTGAAAGAACAGAACTTAATATCGTTCTGCAGCTACAAGTTAAAGCTTGAAAACTGATCTACAAATAATGACTATGTCCACTTAAAATTTAAAGGGTGTTTTATTTTAGTTTGTAGAATCTCAATGGACTTTATAAAAAGCAAAATGAATGCTCACTGGCTGTGGGCACACTACCTCATTCATATGCAGCCCTCTGTAACCTATGCTTATAACAAGTAAATGTAGCAAACCCATTCCTCTGTATGAGGAATTGGGCTCTGTGCCTTCTAGCCCCTGCAAGCCCACAATGCCAGGCAAGAAGTTACTTCCTTCATTTTAACAATGTTAAAACCATATTTCAGAGAAGCATACTCATTTCCTCAAGCTCATTCAGTGAAAACATAACAAGCTGAGAACTCTTCAATACAGCCCGTTCTAGAGTTGGGCAGTGAGCAGTTTCTGAAGCTCCAGATTCGGGCCCTGTCTTCAGTATCATAACTGTCTCAGGTGCTCCCTAGAATGCCTGAAAAGTACTTTGTAACTTTCCAAAGATCAGAGTGATCTGATCTTTTCTTCCAGACACATCAAGCCCTCACACCACCTCCACCACCAAGCAGCTGGAGATGGCATTGACTTTTTGTTAACCCCTTCCTGACTTGGCTGCACCATCTACAGTGTTATCTGCAGCTGTGGAATCCCCTGTGAATTCTGTATTTCCAACAACCACACAAGCTCTTTTCAGCTGAGAATTATAATACATTGTGATATGGGTTGTTCTTTAGTTATTCAATAATATCAAATTAACTCAGAAGTGCTCTGAGAAATGATGGGAACCCTGACACATAGCATTTCTGCTGTCCTCTCGAGTCCTGGACAAGTAAGACAACAAGCAGACATTGGAAGCTAAGTGTCAAGAACCATTTTTTTTTCAGAGAAAAATGTATAGCTCAATAAAAATCAATAAAAAGAACGATTTTTTTAAATATATCTCCTTGAGTTTTCAATAGATACTCTGGTTATCCTCAATAACATCAGTGCCACCCGAATGAGCCATCCCAACCTTTGACATCTCAGATCTCTGACCCATTCTTGGAGAGTGATTTTCCCATCCAGGTTAGCCTTTCTTACATTACCTCTAAGTTTAAATTTCCCTGGAACTTCTATTCCTTTAACATAAACAGTCAAGTACTATAGTTTATGATCACTGGATGATCAGTTTTCATATTCTCTCATTCAGTATTTCCTCCAGTTCATACGTCCGTCTGCTTTACATCATCAGGTTTATCTTTAAGTCTTCCTACCCAGCCCAGATTCCTAGACCCTGACATCAACATTCACTTGCATGGTCTAAAATCACCAATTCCTTCATCCTCACCAACTGGGTATGTACCTATCTGTCCCTTGTCATCCTGTCTGATCAATGCCTAGCCTTCCCTAATGAGGCAAGAATTTGTTTCTTACTCATTTCTGTTTAGCTGAAACAGAGTAACTGTTCTTGTGGGTGAGGTGAGGTGTGGTGACCTGGTGCATGTGTACAAGTGTGGTGTTAACTCAGGGTGGGGACTATTTCCAGCCCCTTAAACATTTGGCATTTGTGTTTAATGCATATAGATTCCTCTCCTCTGGTTCCCTTTTATTAATTAAATGTCTCATTCCACAATTTCATACACAAACACCCACACACAGAGAGTGCATTCTGATTATCCTCCCTACTCACTCACCCCCATACCTGTGTCCACCACAGAATTTCCTTCTGAGTCACTTTCTTGTGTTCATGTCTTTCTGATTTATTTTGTGATTTTACAGTTCATCCTGGACCTAAACCAAAGCCATCTAGTGACCATGGGTGTAGAACCATCCACTGGAGTTTGGTGGGATCTCTAGTAGGAGCACAACTGGATACTATGCAACCCTCTCTTCTCTAATAAGCTGCTTGTCACCTTACAGTTCATCTGTATGCGATAGAACCCCACGAGCCCTTTCCTCCATAGCTGACTACCGGAATAGCCAGTCTTATGTAACCAACCCAGTGTCAGTAACCACATCTACTATGACTTTATGATTGCAATAGCTTTGTAATATCTCGAAGTTGACATTTTGTGGCCCTCCTCACAGTCTTTTAGCTCTTACATTTCTTTCATCCTCTCTTCCAGTATTTCCTGAGGTTAGAATTTATGGTATGAATTTATTCTTTATTACTGAGTATTTAATCTTCATTTTTGTACCTTGAACAGCTGTGAGTTTCTGCATTCGCCGATGATCACTAAAAAAAAAAAAATATTTTCTGATAAAAACTGAGAGTAACACTTTTTGGGGTAGGGGGTTTCAAACAGGGTTCCTCTGTGTAACTTATCTTTCCTGGAACTACCTCTGTAGACCAGGCTGTCCTTTAACTCACAGAGATCTGCCTGCCTCTGTTTCCCAAGAACTGGGTGGGATTAAAGGTGCGTACCACCACTGCCTGGTCTGACAGTCACATTTTTTTCTAGGGGTATAAATATAGATGTTTGACATGTCAATTTAACTAAACAGCAATAATCAGTATGGAATTCAGTCTCAAAACTAGAGATAGAACTAACATATGAACAAGCCATACCACTCTTGGGCATATACCCAAAGATATTGTACATCCTTTTTCATTGCTGCTCTATTTACAAAAGCAAATAAATAAAATCAGCCTAAATATCCATCAACATGTGAATGGATAATAAAAACTTGGGACAAAAACACAATGGAGTTTTTATTAGTATGTAAAGAATAACAAAATTAGAGCCGGGTGGTGGTGGTGCACACCTTTAATCCCAGCACTCAGGAGGCAGAGGCAGGCGGATCTCTGTGAGTTCGAGACCAGCCTGGTCTACAAGAGTTAGTTCCAGGACAGGCTCCAAAGCTACAGAGAAACCCTGTCTCGAAAAACCAAAAACAAAAACAAAAAAAGAATAACAAAATTATAAAATATGCAGAAAATGGATGAAGCTGGGAAAATTATGCTGAATAAGTTCACTCAGTCCCAGGAAGACAAATACCACATGACCTCACTTATGGGTGAATTCCTAGCTTCGAGTCTTTATTTTTTTTTTTATGTTGTACTTGGAGCACCTGCAAAACTCTGAAAGCCTGAAAGAGACAATGGGAATGGACATTAAGGGAGGCAGACTAGTAGAACATACATGAAATGATAGGAGAGAGGCGGGACGCCAGAAGCAGGACAGTTTAAACAGGAGAAAGAGTGAACGGTGGGTGAGATGAGGAAGTGGGAGGCATAGTTAACAAAAATGAAAGGGTATGAAAAATACTACGTGCTAAACCAAATCAAATTTAGAATCAAGTCTGAATGTGACACACCTTTAATCTCAGCACTAGGAAGGCAAAGAAAGGCAGATGGAGCTCTGTGAGTTTGAGGCAAGCCTGGTCTACAAAGCAAGTTCCATGACAAGCAGGACTATTACAAAGAGAAACCTTGTCTTGAAAAACTAAAAACATTTTAATTAATTAAATAATAAAAATTTATAATAAAAATACCCTGCATGACTGGATAATATTGCTCCTATAAACTATTAATTTCTATACAAAAATTCTAGTCCCAGATGTGGAGTACCTTGATATATCTGTATGACTTGTTGTTTGGGAGGTCCTAGGCTCTTGCTCACAAGACCAAATGATAAGAATTCATTGCTGAAGACACCACATACCTCGCTTACAATACATAAAGAAATCAAGTGTTTACAATATTGAAAGGCACAAAACTGGCTTGTGGAGAAGAAAAGACACCAACAGTTTCACGCAGCTGTAAATCCTATGAACTACAATATCAACATGCCCACCAAGATGGCCACACTCATGCAGTTGTGGTTCAATTGTTATAGAGGTGACTTGTTGCTTTCTGGTTATATTTATGGCCCATCCTACAGGACAGAATCCATGCCTCGTACTTTTAGTTTGTTCAGAATCGCATGGCTAGAAAAGTCATAGGCTTTAAGGATTTATTTATTATTATATGAAATATACAACATTTTAAACTATAATCACCTTTTTGTACTATAGGACACAAGAATTTCTATAAAAATAATTTGAAGCAAAAGTCAATTTTTATACTTATAAGTTGGAGAATAAACACTAACATAAGAGCCAAATACATGATACCAAAATCAAGAACCCCGTGATTTAGACTCAGTTATAGCAATGTAGGCTCAGTTTATCTAGGGAAATTGTGTCCTGGTTGCAGCTGGTATTGCTAAGTAGAGGAGAAGTGAACTAGAATACAAAGGCCCTGCTCTTTCCCATAAAGAAAGAGAACAAACTGTGCCAGTTATTAATTCTTCATAAAGCCTTGCCAACCAAAACAGACTTAGAATATGCAGAGGACAAGGCATTTCTTTTCTAACAATGTGAGATACCACAGTCATCCCATTATACATTTATTGAGTACATGTCTATGAAGAATGATAGCATCTTCCAGAAGGTTACCTGTGAGTATGTGGGGCACAAAAATTCCCACTCATGATACTGAGAGGCATTTGCTGGACACTAGGAATTGTAGTTCAACTCCTTATAATCACTACATATTTAACCATTGACTCCACATCAACTTCAATTATATTGACAAAAAGAAGAAACTGAATAAAATTTCCAAGGTCACTCATCAAATGACTGATAGAGGAATCAATCCAATTTTTTGTTTGTTTGTTTGTCTTTTTGTTTGTTTTAGTTTTGCTTTGCTTTTTTTTTAAAAGAGAGAGGAAGACTGGTGTGGGAGGTCCTTCTGTATATGTGTTGTTTTTATTGGTTAATGATGAAAGAAACTGGCTTGGTCTGATAGGGCAGAGTAGAGCTAAGCAGGGGAAACTAAACTGAATTCTGGGAGAAAGAAGGCAGATTCAGGAGAAGCCATGTAGTCCCACCTGAGACAGATGTCGTAACTTTACCCAGGAAGCCACAGCCTCATGGCAATATACAGATTAATGGATATAGGTTAATTTAAGATGTGAATTAGCCAGAAATACACTTGAATATAAGTGTATAAGCTATTGGCCAAACAGTATTGCAAACAAT
>JAQHUG010000012.1:14757767-14805101 GCA_028555095.1 Dicrostonyx torquatus | reverse complement strand
TTTATCTTTATGTCTGTTTTTGTGCCAGTGCTGTGCTGGCTTTGTGGGACAACTTGAAACTGAGTAAACTGATGTCACCAATGTGGTTATTTTTGCTCAGGAGTTCTACATCTCACACACTCTGAGACCTGAGTCTACCAAGCAGGCATGACATAAAATATAGGTTTTGGAGTCATATGTGTCTGAATGCACACCATGCTTCTTTTATTCAATAAGCAAGAAACCTTCAGCTGGCTTTAAACATCTTTGAATTTCACTTTCTCATCCTCAAAAGAAGACAAGTTAATGCCTGCCCTGTAAGACCATTTATTTGGAGCCCAAATACACAGGTTTATAGAGCGTGTAATGAAAATGTCTGCAACTCTTTGCCCTTCATCTAACGGGATGGAGGGTACTTTTCCATCGTTTCCACCTGAATCAGACAGGTACTGCTCTCGCTGAGGAATGTTGTGGGAAGCAAACATCTGAGCCTGGACCTCAAGTATCTGACTACATTTTCTATTTTCTGCTGGGCGTAGAATGCTTCCTGTACACCTTGTGCTCCCTTGCTGCCAGATAAAAAAAAAAAATCTAATCACTGCTACTGTTGCAGTCAATAGCAACCAACAGCCAGAGGCCATTCGGGACCAGGGCAGACTTAGCTGGGTCTCTCCATCTGGTCTTAGATGTACGAGCAAGCCCAAACGATTTTAACCAAGTCTGACCTAGACCATCAGAAACACCCAACTGACGCTTAGAAAAGGATAAGTAATAAGTGGCAGTTCTCTGAAGTCACTGTATTCCAGGCTTGTTCATTTTACTGCAAAAACTAAGGGATTCCGCTTTCCTCCCAGGTTGTATATTCCTGTGAAGTGATATTGAACAAGTGATTGCCAGTTCCTGCTTATGGATTCTATCCCTAGGAAACTGTACACAGTGGTGATTTGAGATAGTGTCCAGCCAGTGATTAATACAGAATTTAATCAGTAAGATACTGTTTGAGCTTATATTTATGAATCATGATTTGAACTATTCAGTAGTACAACACAATTGCTAAGATAGCCTAAAATGCACAATTGTCATACTAATGTTCCACGGGTTAGTGACACAGATTTCCAGAGATGAAGAATCTCATAGAGCAAGGAAGATGGGACGAATGGAGCTGACCTGTTCTGAAGGTCATGGAGCAGGCATTCTCTCCAGGATTTGTAACAGTCTTTCAGTGAGAATTTTCAACTCTGTGTACAAAAAGATTGAGGGACAGGCTCCTTAGTGACTGTTCCATGCTCCTCGAGTCAGTAAAAGGATGTGAGCCATGTTGTGTACAAATGGAATGCACACACAGTTATGGGTCAGTCCTCCGTTGACCCTCTTTCTGCTTGTAAGGTCACCTAGTTCTGAGCTACACAGATACTATCTCAACTAAACAAACAGAAAATGAATGAGTGATATTATGGCTATATTCATTTTCATTAACTCTTTCTATAACTTACATGTCAATCAAAGCATCATATTTTGCTCCATATATACATATACAAGTCAACCATATTCAACCCCACAATTTCTCTCTGCTGTCCCTTTTCCCTCGTTAATGCCCTTCAACTAAAAATAAGTAAAACACTGGAAAGCTAGTGCTGTTCTTTGCTAAATGGACACAGGATGCCCACCAAATTGTAAATGATGAAGTCCATGTCCATAGATTAGTTCCGTTGCCAGCATGGGTCAGAGAAGCTTCTTTTGCAGTGGTCATCAAAGACTGTAGATAATCGTAATTGCTCAAAGTACTGAGAGTTAAGTGTTAAGTGCCTAGCCATAGTGGAATATCAGTCTCACATCCTTCAAGGCTCACAGAATAAGGGTCAGAAAGAATGTAAACGCAGAAGGAAGGTAGAGAGGGAAGCAGTGTGGAGCACTGACTTCTGGTCATGACACGGTGGCTGCTCTCTTGAACTCACAGCAGTTACGATGACCAGCACAAGATCTCTACAGAACTGGGCCCCTCAATACTCTGTCATGGAAGAGAGAAGGGTTCATGGAGCCTGACTGCCCTGCCAAGATGTAGACATAGTTCATTGTTGATGGGAGAGGGAGGCATTTCCTCCAGTGCTATAGCTACTAGTGAGCTACCCATGCTCTACGAAAGGACACTGATGAAACTCACTGAGTAAGAACAAACAACAAAGGACATGAAAGAAGCAGGAAGATGCTTTGGGAAAGGAAGGAGATTAACAAGGGAGAGAGGGAGACAGCAGAGGCCATAAGGCACCAGGCTGAATACAATTCAAATGCATTATGTACATGTGTGAAAAGTTCACAGTGAAACCTATTGTTCTGTAAAATTAACATATGCTAAAATATAGTCACCTTCTATTTATGACCTCATAGTTCCTCAACTGCACCAAAAACCAGAATTAACATATATTTTGCTAAATTTTAATTGAATTTATTTTTCATGTTGTTTTGGGAATGTCAAATATGAGTGCCTCAGTGTAGAATAGGAGACTCCAAAGTAGAAGAAGGGCACAAAGATTTTAAAAGCCCAAGAACCAGGATGCCTGTTCTGAGAAAGTATCGTCTAGACTAGACATGGCAGGGAAGCTGTCCTCATAAAATATCAATAATACGATTACCTAAATAAGACCTGAATAATGATCACACCAGTCAAATTGCTATCATAGATGGGGAAATTTCACAAGACCCCACCTCTAGATGAAGATCTGTAGCCAGTCAAAAGCTGCTGAGAGGGGAATCCGTTTTCTCCAGGTATGATCCCCTGATACCATAACACATACACACATGACCAACACCAAATGAACCCAATGGTATGGTGTGTGTGTGTGTGTGTGTGTGTGTGTGTGTGTGTGTGTGTGTGTAGCAATAATGCTTGAAAGAGGCCATGAATTTGAGGGGAGTGCATATGGATGTCCAGGTGTGCTCTACAGTTGCCAGAAAACAAGAGAGCACTTCGGAAGAGCGAAGCAGTGACCAAATCTTCATTCTTCAAAGGTCTGATTTACAAAAGGTATAATTAAGTTAAGTATTTTGAATTCACAGCCCCCCAGAGTGAAGGGTATAGAACGGGTAGGGAATCTCTCAACCTGCCTAGACATTATCCGAATATAGCATATCAAATATACAGGACAGATGCTCAGCTTCTGGCAGGAAAACCTGGGGCCAGAAGGACTGGCTCTGTGGAGGAAATCCACTCTAAGTACACTGGGGCGAATTTGCCTGGCCTGCATTTCCTGGGATGCTAGATGAAAGGAGGCTTTAAGGCTGCCTAGCAACACTGTGTTTATGCTGCAGTCCCCAGGACTTGGAGGGGGAAAGAGAAAGAAAACAAAAACCTGTTTCTGGAGGCTGCCTGGGAGCACGATGAGAGGTGGGAGCGGGAGCCTGGGAGCAAGTCCAGCACTGCCGAGCAGGTCATGTGATCCCCGGATTCCAGGGCTGCTAGCTGACGTGGGAAACGGGCCTGGTGGCTCCCATACTGCCCCCAGCCCTGCACTAATCACAGCTCTCCTCCGCTGCGCCATTGTTTTCACAGCTGTTCAGCTGCTCCTGCTTGAGAGGAAGACAGACAGGCCGACTCCAAATCATGGAGAATAACAGCCAGAGTGCACACACACACACACACACACACACACACACACACACACAAAAAAAATCCGTATGCGGGGGGGGGGTGGAGAGAAGATGGGAAGGAGGGCAAAAAACTCTTAACTCTTTACATGGCTGGATTAAATACAGTGGCTCATTTTTATGCCACGTGAGAATTTAGAGGCAAAAAACTATGCTGCATCATCTCAGGTGCTTGTTGAGGACTGGATTTTTGCACCTGACATTCTTTCAGCTCATAAAAATCACAGCAGGAATTGTGCCCGTTTATTCTTAACGCGGTCAGCTATGCTCCCAGCCAGGAAGCAGGAGTGCCTGTTCAGAGTATCAAGAGGTGAGGGAAATGTCAATAGCCTAAAGAGACTGATAGCAAGCATTTCCACACTGCTCACCGGGTACTCAGGACGATGCGAGCACCTTTCACAGGGCCCCACATAACCCGGGAAGGAAGAAAATCCCCACGCTTTAGAAGTGGAGTTGAAGCAGTGACTTGCCTACGATGAGGAGGCTGTGCAGACAGGCCGTGACTCCAAGTGAGGTACTGTGACCCACAATCCAGGCTCTCCTCACCAAGTGCACTGCTTCCTTTAATGGTCCTTACCATTTTCTGTCTGGAAATCAGAAGTCAGATATTAGTTTCACTGAACTAAAATCAAGATGTTCCTTCAAGACCCTCGAGGAGACAATCTGTTTTCTTCACTTTCCACACTATAGAGCCTGCCAACATTTCTTGGCTCATTGTCCCTTCCTCTGTCTCCAAACCATCAGTGTGGCCTTTCTTTCCTCTCCCTCCTGAGTCCTCCTCCTGCTCTACCTGGAGGTACCTCTCCAGTTTGGGGCCTGGTTAATTCTTATCCATCCCTTGAGACTCAGGTTGAGGCTTCCTTCTCCAAAGGAGATTCTTCTGATACTGTCAGGTGTGTGTGTACATACATTCGTTCATGTGTATATGCATGGGTAAGATACATACATGCACACACAAACACACATACATACTTGAGAGCTGGAAAAAAACACCTCAATATAACTCAATAGAGCTTACAGTAACCATCCAATCTTCATTTGGTAACATCTGATTGCTAACTATGGCAGGAAGCTCTTATTCAATATTTCCACTTTACCTACACACACCCCATGGCTTAGTTCCTCACTTTGGGCTCTTATGCCGAAAGCCCCTTGTTAGCTCTCTCCCACTCTTACCTCCTTGCCCATGCTAACTATGGTGAGATGCTCACCCATGCAGATATACTGTCTCCTTTCCCTAGCATATATCAATGCTTCTGACAAATGCTAGATGGCCATCTAAATATCCAAGGGCAAACAATAACAGTCATGAAATCATTTCTGTCATGAAATCCAAATACCTACAACTAGATGCACCTGCTCAAGGGGACTCTGAGTGGGGCTGGTTTTGTTGTATATGCTAGAGCTCAGAGCCAGAGCTTCACACATGCCCATAAGTTCTACGTCTGAGCTACACCTCCTGCCAAAGGTAGTTTGACTTCTCCCAATGCTAGCAATTGCTTCAAGTATCAGTACCACCATCATGCCCATGGAGGAATGGAGTGGCACAGGGTAGAGCGTGTTCTCTGATATCTTAACCAGGTCGCCATTCAACAATATCAGACACATTCACCAATATGTGGTTGAATCCAACTATTCTGGTCTCAAATTCATGCCAGGTAAAACTTCTCAACCCATCATCGGGATTCAGGCTTCCGAATTCTGCATCCACTGCTGGGCAGTTATGAGGACCACTAAAACAAGAGGGGAAGAGGCTGTGCTTTGACAGTTCATTTTACAGCCATATGCTGTTTCTCTGCCCTTCGTGCCTTGTGCTAACCAAGGGGTAGAGTGAGTGGGGGAGCGATCTTGGTCCCAGGAGAAGGTGAGGAGCACACTAGCTGCTGTAAAACCTTTACTGTGTCACTCCCGTTGCCTAGCATTGTGATAAAGGTAGTTGGAAATAATTGCTTCCAAGGCATGACTCTGTCCCTTTATAGGTGACCCCTCAAAACACAAGGGAACATCTTTAGTCTTAATCCGGTTTATATCCTCTAGTATTAGCATCAGCCTCTAGTGACCTCCTCTTCTTACCTACCTCCCAGAAGACAGGATTTTTCCACCATTTCTTGAGAACTTAGAATAATAAATAAAATAGTCTTTGCGTTTTTCCATGGTTTTGTATACTCTGTCTTTAAATTCCATGGTGCAAATGATATATCTTAAATGTAATGCACATCCATCTAAAGAATAAGTGACTGGCTTTCCCTTCTGGCAGGAGCTGCAGAAGGAAAAGAGAGCAGAATAACACTCTCCATGTAACTCCCTCTCCAAAGTGCTCCCTACTCTTTGCCACCACACAGTGGAGGAGGATTGTCAGAAAGTGGCTTTGGACCCAAACTCTGCAAACCTTCCTGAACTAAGGCTTTTCCTTGACAACCTAAAGAAGACAAAGCAATAGCCTGCATCCTTCCCAGGTAGGGATTGCCTCCACGCAATTGATTTCCCTGTAGTATATTTATGTGCACACACAGAACCTGTGATAACTATTTACAAGGGTATATCGCAATAATGATTAGATCCTTTTAGAATGGAAACACTGATATTATCAATTAGCTGATTCACCTTCTTGGCATCACACAGTAGGTTCCAAAGTAAAATTCAAGGACAAGCTGATTTACCTAAAGGAAAGGAAGCCTGGCTTCGTTGCCACTCTTGTTAGTCTTTCCTCATCCCAGACCTGCTTCCTCTAGTCTGCCTTCATCTGTGGAGTCATTTCTTTTTTTCTATAATTAACTCTCACGTGGGTTAAATTAACAAGTATTAATTCAAATATATCCCCCACTGCCAAAAAGGAAAACATTTTTAGCTCTTTGTGTTATAAAGGGTTTTTACCACTCATCACTAGCAGGGAGTAGACAGTAATCTCCCTGATCACTGACACAGTAATGAAGGCTACTAAAAATGTGAAGACATATTACCAAGCCCTGTAGGGTTCCTCTAGTCTAGTGAAGGTGAGAAAAATGGCCACTGAGGCTCTTTCTTGATCTCAGAAAAAGTCTTACCTTCCAGAAAGTGTTTAACTAGGTCCCACTGACTTCCAAGAAGGTTCTGGAACATGAACTGCAACAACAATGATATTATGATCAAGTCTTCTATTGGTCACTTCAACAAGGAGCATTGGATTTGCTAGATAAGCAACACAAATCTGTTTCCTGCTTCTAACTGCCCCCACACTTTATGATACCATTGAAAGCCACACAATGATTGAGCAACCTCCGTAAGTCATTTAAAGCACCTATTACTGAATATCTTTGAGTCCTGTCTTGACACTTGCAATGATTTTGGAGGTCAAATCTCACCTCTGAAGTAATAGGAACCCTAAGACAATTTTATCTCATTTTTAAAACAAAGATAATATTTATTTATTTTTTGAAAGTGCCATACATATATTCAATGCATTTTATCATATCCAAATCCCACTATCTTCCTCCAACTCCCTCAAAGCCCACAAACATATCTCCCTCCAAAATCCATATCCTATTATATATAAAATCCTAAACCACTAAGTTTAATTACCACTGTGCATCTGTGCCATGCACACGGGCAATGGGTAACCTACCAGTTGCTACCTCTCCAAAGAAAAATATCTCTCCCTCCCTGCAACAGCCATCAACTGCCGGTAACTCCTCAGCTAGGAGTATGGTCTCAGTATCCACTTCCCTGTCCATGCTGGAACGTTTGGCCGGCCTGACCTTGTACAGGCCGTGTGCAGGTAACCAGAGATGCTAGGAGTTGCACGTCATGTCCAGAAAACAGCATCTCACAGCACACCTCCAGCTCGTTCATGCTTTGGGCCCCGTTTCTGTCATAATTCTTGAGGCTTGAAGAGGTAGAATAGTGAGGAAATGCTCCATCTTCGGTGGAGCGTTTATTGTCACTTATTCCCAGCATTTTGAACAGTTATGAAGCAATGTGAAAAGATACTTCTTTGATGAGTGTTGAGAGCAACACTAATCTATGAGTATTAACACAAATATTGAAAAAGCAATTTGATAATACCGTGGTTAGGAAGGCCATACATCCTTGAGAGTGGCAGGGACAGCTTGTTGTTACTGTCTCTGTTTTTAAGAATGAAGAACAATCCCACAGAAGCAACACAGGAGTTCTTATTAATTTTTTTGTTCTCATTCATAAGGAAATCAGGACACAACAGTTCTAGAAGATGTTTCCGACAAGGAGTCAGCGAAAAGCAAAACCATCCCTTCAACCCCGTTCTTGGTTTGCTCTGACTGAATTGAACCAAGTGTATGCTCCCACCCGACATTTCCATACTTCTTAGCCCATTCAGCACTAGAAGCTCAGCTCCAAGATCTAAACAGACAAACATGGAAACAATCGTCCTAAAGCAAAAAGCAAAAGCTGCAGGTCAGAATGAATGAATGAATGAATATTGTTTTACATATGTGCGTAACATTTCAGTTATTCTACAGTTCATGGGATACAGATACTCAATGAGGACACAAATAGGAGCTGAAGTTGCGTTTTACTGGGTTTGAACTGGGTCAGAAAGCTTTTCTAGGATCCTAAAGGTTCCCATGACTGGCTCTATTGTCCATGGTGGGCCACTGACCAAAAACCTCACATATCTCCTCCCCTGAAATGAAAGGTGAAAGAGGCAAGATTCCTGTGTAGTGGGTTGCTGGACACTACTTACCCCATCTGCTTGCATCCCACCACACACAGAGGCGTGCCCTAAGCTCTCTACATAGTGAAATGATCTGACTCTATCTCCCATAGATTCCATCTGGGACCCTTCCACATTGGGGGAAGTCACAAACCTCACTTTTTTCTAGTAAGGAACCTACAGTTATCCCCTCTCTGTTGCTGTAGCAAATGACTGAGCTAACAGCCCTGAGAAGTGTGAAGATGAACTTGGGTTCACAGTTCCAGAGCTTGTATTTCATGCCAGTGGCTCCAATGCTTTGAGAAGCAGCCATGTGGCAAGAGAAGTGCTAAGTATTGCTATAGAGATTTTTGGCTCAGGCCATTACATTATGACAAAAGTTTTTATATTAAACTTCACCAGAGAGAATAAATAACCTGCCCATTGTCTCAGACAGAAGGTGATTGAACAGGACATGAGTGAGACAGTCCCTCACGGACTCCAACTTAGTATTTAAATAGCCTTGAGAAATTCTAAATTTCAATTTTTCCTATTTGAGAGTGGCTTTGTAGCAAATATCTGTATAAAAATCCCGGCTTTCCCCATGACCTTTTTACACAGCACACTGCGAATGTCAACCGTACTCACCCCTTCACACTGCCTCACTCCCTTCCCTTTCCTGCTCCCTGAACACCAATAGACGCCTTTCTTCTTTAAGAATTATGTTTTAATACTTTAGACTGTGACCGGATCTTCTGTGTGAGATCGACTCTCAATTTCCTCTGAGTGACTGAGCACTTGCCCGGTGTTTACAAGGCTGTGGTTTTGATCCCCAGAACTTCAGGAAAATAAAATGACAACATTTCTTTTTCAACTGTAGACAAGGAAAGGGGCTCACTGAGGCCCTGATCTTTTCCCCATCAACCTTTCGTGAACCAGAGGAGATATAAAGGGGAAAAACACATGTGCAAATAATAGCACATTATTTCCAGAGCTATAAACTAGGGAACAGATCGCATTTGCAATATCTGCTTGGAGTAAGCCTGTAGTGTGTTAGACCCAAGGGACGAGTCAAACTAACCTGTCACAAATACCCAGAGCAAGATATTGGACACTCTGATATAATCTGTGTATTTACAGGAGGCCTCCCTTCAAAGGTAGCTCAGATCCGGATCTGAAGACCTTTGTTTGAACTCTCAACTGCCGCATAATTGACAGGGAGAATTAAAGGGGATATGAAGACCTGGGCCTGAACTTTTTCCACAGTCTCAGCTCGGCTCACATTGCTCATGATATTAGAGGCTGCCGTGATGATATTAAATGATGCCGCACTGACAGAGATTAACAGACTATGCAATTAGATTTAAATGCTGTAATTGGAACATGCTGTTAAGTGCCTACCATCAGTCCTGGGCTCCCTTATGACAAGCAAGTCTCTCCTTGGGCTGCTTTGTAAATTTAACACTGTCCTCACCAGCCACAAATCCACTACCATTTTCACAGAGGCAGAGAACAACTCAGGGTAATGAAGGGATTACTGTGTAGTCTACTGCACACATCTACAGGCTGGTGTGCTCCCAATATGCTTCAGATCCTTGGAGTTCTATGGCAAGTCTGCACATAAGTGGTAAGTGTCCACTCCAGGGTTGTGTCATAGGATCAGCAGCAGAAAGAATGCCTGCTCACTCCTAAGCTGCTCAATGTGTGTGTGCTCTGAATCTAAACTCCGTCTTAGACTCTGGATTCTCTGCATTCTCCATCCTACAGCTCATGCCTAGGTATGATTTAGGACTAAATTCTGCTGACTGAGTAGTCTTCTCTCAAGAGGTGAAGAGGCCCAGGCCCCAACAAGACAAGCAACCACATTTTGCTGACCATTGCCTTCCTCGCCATAGGTCTCCACCAGTGATATTACCTTGATTAATCACTGACTGTGCCACAGACCGAACAAATTCGTCACCACCTGCTTGTGGAACACCATCCTCTGCCTGGCCATTGATAAGCTCAGAGGAAATTAGATCTTCAGTCTCATTGACTATTTCTATCTGTCAGCTCAATTTTCTCTCTTACAAAATACAAAAATTAATAGCTAACATTTGCCAAGATAATTACCATGTGTCCCGACTTTTATAGATGTCTATACACACTAGCTCTGATTTTTAATGTTGATTTCCTGCCACTGTGGTAACAGAACTCCACAATCAGGTTACAAAGGTCACCACGAAGCAGGAAGAGTTGATGAACCCCCGAAACCACCTCCCAACCCTTGCACTGAAAATGAAACAGATTTGAGGGGCTCCTCTTAATGAATTTTTAGATAATGGGTTGTTAAAAATAATTTATGTGTTATTTACAGTTTAAACTTTGAAAACTTAGTTGAATGCAAAACCATCCTTCTGTTCTAATCCCCTGGCCACGAAGGATATGACTC
Organism: Dicrostonyx torquatus; assembly: GCA_028555095.1. Taxonomy (NCBI): domain Eukaryota; kingdom Metazoa; phylum Chordata; class Mammalia; order Rodentia; family Cricetidae; genus Dicrostonyx; species Dicrostonyx torquatus. Next base: position 14,794,404 of record JAQHUG010000012.1, on the reverse strand, counting down.
TTTAAAAGAAAACACAAAACAATAAAAACACCCATGGATATCATTCCAAAGAATCTTTTCACAGATTTCACAATGACTGTAGAAACAAACTTAAGTGTCTGTCACTCAATTTTCATTCTTTCACACAGAAACATGCACACATACATGCACACCAGTTTTATATCTACGTTGAGTTTTCAGTTCACAATGAAACCTCAAGATCTTCCTGTAGCAAGTCCTGAGGAACTTCCATAGCATGGTTCCACATGACTAGGCCTTGGCTGATGAATGGTGTACTGGCTGATTTTGTATGTCAACTTGACACAGGTACAGTCAATAAAGAGGAAGGAGCCTCTGTTGAGAAAATGCCTCCATGAGATCCAGCTGTAAGGCATTTTCTCAATTACTGATCAGTTGGGGAGGGCCCAGCCTATGGTTGGTAGTACAGTCCCTGGGATGCTGCTCCTGGTTCTATAAAATAGTAGGATGAGCAAGTAGTGGGAATCAAGTCAGTAAGCAGCTTCCCTCCATGGCCTCTGCATCAGTTCCTGCCTCCAGGTTTCTGCCCTGCTTGAGTTCCTGTCCTGACTTCCTTCAGTGATGAATAGCAACATTGAAGTGTAAGCCAAATAAACCTTTTCCTCCCCTACTTTCTTTTTGGTCATGGTGTTTTGTTGCAGCAATAGAAACCCTAACTAAGACAACTGGTCAGTTATTTCCAACCATTTTCTGAGAAGAATAGTATTGGAAATGTCGTTTGACACACAGGTAAACACAGATGGAATATAATTTCTGGAAACAAAATTGTAAGATCAAAGAAGATAAGTTCACAATTTTGTTCACTATTGTTTATTTGGTTGGACTAATTTACCTTATCCCTGCAGCATAGCCATGTTTTCACAATCTTGGTAACATTACAGCTCATCAAACATTCAAATATTTACCAACTTGATAGGTGAGAACAATATATGAGAATAACTATAATGGTTAGTTATCCTGGTATGCAGTCAAGAAGCTTTCAGGTTTGTGAATCTCTAGTTTGGGAATTTTGCTTTCTCTTAACTGTTGGTGTCCATATTTGGCCAATTTTTCCAGTGTGTGGATGATCTTTTCAACTGGGTTTTGTTTGTGGTAAGTTACACTTTTTTGTTTAAGATCATTTGTCTTTTTACTCTGTTCATGATATTTTATATGAGCATTTATTATTTTTTCCTCTTATGGTTTGGTACTTTTTAAAACTAGTTTAAAAAATTTCTGATTGACAGATAATAAATCTAACACATTTTGTACTATTTTTTGACTTTGTGTTGTAGTTACACTAGTTTTAGGGGTGCACGCAACAATGTTCTTGTGGAAGTCAGAGAACAACTTACAAGGGTCAGTTCTCACCTCCCACCAAGCAAGTCCTATGGCTTGAACTCAGGTCACAGGGCTTGGCTGCAGGATCCTTTATAAGATTGAGTTACCTTGCTTACCCTATGATATCACTTTTAATATGTGACCCATTTTAAATTCATTATGAGGTAGAGTATGAACAGGAATCTAAAGCTATCTCCCAAATGGATACCTGATAATTGTTATAATAAATGTCACCTCAGTTCACACACATGTACAGTGGTGTGAACTAACCAGTTTATATGAAGTACCAACTTCCATACATGTGAAAGCTCCATAGTGGGCTTTCTACTCTATTCCTTTGGTTTCCCCTTTCAGTCAATATTTTACTATTTACTAAAGATGCAGAATATATTGTAATATTTCCTAAAAATTACTACTTTTCCTATCTATGATTCTGGTTATTCTCGTTTGCTTTTCCATAAGGATTACTAAAAATATCACTTGGCATAGTATTACAGTTATATGTGATTTGAAGACTAATGTAGAGGAAAGCTTCCATTCATCTTAAAATGAGTCTTTCCTTCAATGAACTTGGTATACCTGTCTGCTCATTCATATAATTTCAGGAATGTGAATGCATGTGTGTGCTCTTATGTGCTTATATGTATAGTTTCTCTTCTGAATTTATAGACAGTATTATTTATACACTTTGTATATAAGAGTGCATTAAATTGTTGCTTTTTAATTCCACTGGAGAATGATTATATAGATGAGTAGATTAATTCTGAGAACTGTATTTATATATGAATTATATTCATTATATTCCTAAACTTCCTCCTTTTCATCATGGTGAAGGATTCCTCAACTTGTTGCTATTTTTGTCATGCTGATGCCTCATAGGAGTTTTGACTCTTGATTACAAGGATCTTTTAAGATGGGCAGCATTGACTTCACTGGATGGTATTTCTACCATCCAATGAGAAAAAGTCCAACAGACATTATGGCAACAATTAAGTGTTACAAAGTTTCATACTGAAAATAAGAGAAAAGGTGAGCAAAAGAGTTCTTTAATCTCTGTGGTAATTACATCTAACATCTGAGATCTAAAATCTGGTACATGTTATTGTTGTTGTTGTTATATGAGCAGATGGAAAACTAAATATTCAGTGGGCATTAAGAAGTACATGACACAATGCAAGATGCAGTGTTAACTTAGATGGTCACAGAGACTGATGTGAAGGGCTAAAGAAGGTGGATTGTAGTGAGTCTTTCTCTATCCCATCAGCCAGCTCCTAAATAATAACACAGATACTTCTTTTTAATTATGAGAGCATGGCCTTAGGTTAGCCTTGTATCTAACTAGCTCTTACAACTTAAATAAACCCATTTCTATTAACCTACATGCTACCACGTAACCTGTGGCTTTTCCCTCTCCTCCTATATGCTCCATTTTCTCTGTATCTAGTTGGTGAATCCCCCTTTCTTCTTCCCAGAGCTCTTTGTCTGGAAGTCCTGTCAATACCTCCTGTCCAGCTATTGGCTGTTTAGCTTTTTATTAAACCAATCACAGTGACATATATTTTGCACAGTATAAGCAAATATCTCACAACATTTCCCCCTTTTATCTAAATAAAGAAGAAAGGGTTTTAATTCTTACATAGTAAAACTATATACAATCAGAATAATTATCAGGTAAGAACTACATTTACAGCTAGGTGGTGGTGGCACACGCCTTTAATCCCAGCACTCGGGAGGCAAAGGCAGGCAGATCTCTGTGAGGTCGAGGCCAGCCTGGTCTACAAGAGCTAGTTCCAGGACAGGCTCCAAAGCTACAGAAAAATCTTGTCTCAAAAAAAGGGAAGAATTATATTTACAATACCCAGTATATTTGTATTTGTCAAATTAGGAGAAATTACTCTATTATCTATCTTATCTAAATGAGTTCAAAGTTTCATACCTAAAACACTTTTATCATAATTTGAATTACCAACTCAAAACTATCTTTTTAGACCTCAAAAATTTTTCTTAGAAGTAATTTAAGATTTTATGTCTCTCAACATATATACTTTATACCTCTTTTGTAAGATTTTTTTTTCTGAATTTGGTAACAAGGAAAAACCTGTAATTATAACTATCTCATCTTCAACTCCATCAGATACCCAAGAAGGATATGATATTACCTGAGTAATCGGGCAGTATAAAGCAAACAACTTCCAAAACTCTTGAAATGACAGAAACAGCCAACTGCCTGGACCTAAGGTTCCTCTGCAATGTAGGGGCATCCATCTTTGGCCTACAGGCCTAGACTATATGACAGAATTTTCCATAGAGCAAGAGTTTTGAATGACTATACTACCTTGTTTTGGCAAAGTTTGGCAGTCATTTTCTTCTGTTCCCTACTTGTCCAGTTTGGACAGTATACTATCAACAATTGAGACAGCAGCAATTTTTTTGCCCAGTGGCTAACTTTACCACAATAAAAGAAAACTCTGTCCTTTATCCTTTTTTGAAGTAGATTGGTGCTGCCAGGAGCAGATATGTCTCCGTGTCATGAAAGGCCTTATGCCATCAAAACATTTCAAATGCCATATTCTGAAGGTCTTTGAAATTTGAAGATTAACTGTCTATCTAAAATATATCTCAACATGACTTTGAAAACATACCTAACATGACTACAATTTGATTGTTATAGATAACTAACTACTAATCTGTAATTCTTTATTATCCTAAATAACTTTCAAGGAATAGATCTTTATTCTGTTAAGTGCATAGGTACAATATCTTAAACAAGAGTGGAAACATATAGTATAGCAATAATAACCTTAAATTTATATCAATATACAAAAATACATACCAATATAAAATATTTAGACTAATGGTTATTCAAAAGTAGACTCAACAATCTACCCTTTATCCCACCATTTCTATACTATGTCTCCCCCTTTTTTCTTTCAGAAAGAGATCCCTGAGTCTAATTGCCTTTTTCATCTTTTTTCCTGACCACGACCAGTAACAACTTGTATGCAATCCCCCTAAAATATGACAAACAAGCACAACCCACCAAATAGCCAAAAACCACCCATGTCACCTCTTAAGAATGTGAGCATCAAGTTCTCTAGATTGTTTTCTGTTGTTGGGGGCACCAATGTCTTTACAGGAACCTGAGAAAACTGTGATAATGTTAAAGTTCTAGGAGAGTTATTTATACTGCATTTTGTTTTGTCTCTGTGTTATGGGAAAGTATGGATCTTATCTGAAGTCTTGGTTGGATAGTCAGTGAGGTTGGACCATCTCAACTAGCAACTCTGAAGCTGTTCTGGATGCAGGATTTTCAGGAAGCTGCAACAGAGGCATTACAAGAGACTAGATCACTTAGACCAGTTATCTTTAATTGTATCTGGTCCTTTTTCTGAAAACATACAAACTTCTAAAGGTTACATCCATATCTACATTAACAGAAGTGTGGATTGTACATTGCATACAAGTAATCTAAAAATAGTTTCTGTTCTAATTTTGAGCAGATAAAAGGCATCTATTAACTTTATAAGTCTGCTTGGACTATATAACCAAACTGTAATAGACTGAGTCACAAAGACTCTGAAACCAACAAGATTTATCATGTCTCATCCAGTCTCAGAGCTGTTCCCACACTGAGAGATCAGTATCCACATCATATGTCCTATGGCCTTTCTTAGCTTTTTTCCTCATGTCTGTAGCCTAGATATTCAGGAATTCTCCCACAATCAAATCTGATCTTCATTAATTTTGAAAGGAGCTATTACTTTTTGTTTCCTGTGGAAACAAAACATAACCTCTCCCCCAATGCAACATATTTTTTGATTTCCAGTTTGAAGTTAAGATATTCTTAAAATGCATAGGCTGGTTTAATTTAGCAGTTACCATCATCCAATATCTCTCAGCAGCTATTGTTTTGGTACATTAGCATTTAAAAAATTCAAAGTCAACAAAACACCATATGGGATCTAGACACCTGTATATATGTCATCTTTACATGACTTGTTTTTATATTACTTTATTCTTTTTAAATACTTTATTATTTTTAAACTATTTTTATGACTTTCTATACCCAGTTTCATTTCTTTCTTAGGAACCAAGGAAAATTTTAAAAAATCCTTAAAACTTTAGGGGTTTTTTTTTGTGTGTGTGTGTGAGGACCTAGCTTTACTAAGTGCCTACATCATTCTCTAACCACATGAGACAAGTCTTAGAACTGTCATGTCAGCTTCCCAAGGCTCAGCTTAGTGTGTGACACCAGTGCATGGTGCTGGCAGCTGGTTCCAGCCTGCAAGAAGTAGCTAGGAAATGCATCTCTATACACGGCTGAGCACTGGCATGCCTGAGAGACTGCACAACTAGGAATTCATATCTGGCTCCCTGTCCAGAACTTTTCTTAACTTTCTCAGGTTCTATGTTTGGGTATTTGAGGCAACATTGGCACCATATGTAATAAGTCTTTCTCTGTCCCATCAGCCAGATCCCAAATCACTAAACAGATACTTCTTATTAACTATGAGAGCTCGACCTTAGTTCAAACTTCTTTCTAAATAGCTCTTATGAGTTAAATTAATTGATTTCTATTCATCTATGTGCTGTCATGTGGCTCATGACTTTTATCTCTCCTCTTGCATGTCCTGTTTCCTCTGCATTCTGCTAGTGAAAACCCCTTTCTTCTTCCCAGAGCTCTCTCGGTCCAGAAGTCCCTGCTATACCTCCTGCCTAGCTATTGGCTGTTTAGCTTATTAAACCAATCACAGTGACATATTACAAAGTGTAATCAAACATTTCTCAACAGTGGACTGTGTTATAAACTCCCTTTAATGTAATTCAGCTCTGTCCCCCTAGTTGATATATATATATCTTAAAATGTGATACTTAATACATTTTTAATCTGTAGAATAGAATCATTGTAGTATTCAGTTACAGTGAATCTTAACTAAAGTGTTCTATGTAATTAATACACAAGCATATTGCTTAGCATGCATAATATTATTTTTAAAGTTCCTTTCCTCCTCCCCTCTTCTTTCATTTCTTGCCTTTATTAAGAAAAGATAGCTATTAAGGAAAGATAACCTGGTATAGAGAACAAAGCACACACACACACACACACACACACACACGTGCTTTTTTTTTTTTAAGTAGCCTTGGACAATGATAGAAGCTTAGAGTCAGATTCTAACCCCAGGTCAGCCTTTGACTACCTGTGTAACCATGGATATGTTCTTTAAATCACTAAATATTCAGATTTTTGTCTGTAAAATGGAAGTGATAGTGCTATTTTATAGGTCCATTCGCAGATGGTGACAATACATATGAAGCACCTGGGACAAAGCAAAGAAAATATCCCCAGTGTCCTTGCTCCTTCTTAAGAGTTGCACAATGACAGCTGATACATGGATTATCCACTGATTGCCAAGAATGTTCCTTTTCAGCCAAGTCCACTGTCACAGACCGTCTGGTCAGGAGCTATGACAACAGGGAGCCCCATCCCATTCTCTTTTTTCCCCTGGCCTCCTATTCTCTGATCATGTGCCCCCTTCACTGTAGAACTTAATCACATGCTGTCATGTATGGTTACTCAGCGTGCCAGTGTTCTAACCACCGAAGCACCTTCTCTCACACTGTTCCTTTATCTCACAAAGTGCCTCTTGTTGGATTGAGCCCGATGTCAGCAAGCAATTAAATGCTGTAAATCATATAATTTTAGGGTTGGAAGGTTACTGAGAGGTGTGATATATGAGTCCCCTCAACTACAGTTGATTAAACTGTTTGAAAAACTCCACTGAACTATTTCCTTTTCGACCACATCCTGTCCCGCTGGGAAGTCCCTCTCATCCAGAGTCTGCATTTGTTTTATCCTCATCCTGAAACGTGATTCCCCATCATTTCCCATTTCTCAGCTCTAGTGCTACAATACCTGGCGAGTGACTTGTTGACCCCAGACCATTTTAGTGCCTCCTTGCAGTACACCATGATAGCCTCTCCACTCCTCCACCACTGCCCTCGCCGCAGTCAGTGCTTACCAGCTTTTGTGATGGTTTAAAAAGGGAGCACCTCTCTCATTCACGGCCCTATAAAATCCAAGACCCAGGAGTAAGCGAATCTGCTTCTGCTCTTAGGAACTCTAGCATCATTCCCCAACTCTGTACCTGGTCCATATCTCAGAGCTTGGTTTTAATACTAATACATTGGATTAATCCATGCATGGATAAATAACTGTAAGAACTTCTGACTGGTTGCCTTTCACTCTCTAACTAAATGGAGTCTCACCTCAGCCCAGTCTCAAAGGAAGCTCACCCTTTCTCTACTGTACAACGTTCTCTCCTTCACACCAGCAGTATACCTTTGAGTACCTGCCTGTGGTCCACCTTACAGAAGAAACTTTTCCTTTTCTTGAAGGCAAGTTATCTTGCCAACTCACTCCTACCCTGCTCCTGACATGCAAACTGGACACACACAGCACCTTCAGAAAGTTTCCTAGTCAACAGGCTTCATACGTGATTTCTGTGCAATGCTCTCTTCCTCTCTCTCTCTCTCTCTCTCTCTCTCTCTCTCTCTCATTCTATTTCTGCTCAAAAGCTGCCTCACTCCTGTGACTCCAGCTCCCATTTCATTGGCCCTTCATGACCCACTTTCACCAGTGACCGCAGCCTCCAGACACACCCTTGCCCTTTGATGTTGCTAGGTTTCGGGAGATAGGGTTCCCTGCTCAGAACTCATTAAATTCCCTCAAAGTGTAATCTTTTCTTAGTGGGACTGAGTCACATGCCGATGGCCACAGAAAGGGAGAGTTTTCTTCTCATTTCCCTTCATGCTTCTCTGTGTCCCTTTATCCCACATTCAGATAGCGCACCAAATGCTATGCATTCCCTACATAACCATACTGACACCCCAAGCACCATCCGCACACAAATACTTGCATAAATATTTGCTGAATGAGTGAACTGAACCTTGGAAGACACGGTGTTAGGGCATGACAGCTTCCACATGTATCATAAAGTTGTGATACACCAATTAGAGTGTCAATGAGCACCTTCTCAATAACATACAAGTGTGAAGTAATGTAATTAATTCAAAATTACACCATCAATCAAGGCATGATTACTTAGCTATGAGAAAGTTCAAAGGGGTGGGTATAGCTTCTAATGGGGCTGATGGAGCATATGAAAGCTCACGAATTGGAACATTGTTAAAATCACCAACAAAGCTGTTTAAATATTAGGCACAAAAAGAACATCTGTGCATTCTTTATTTAACTATAACATTCTGGAAATAGTTCTTTAGAAATGATCAAATCTACTAGTTGGGTGTAATTTTTCTATGTCTGTCTGTAAAGTTTTCTCTTGCTCCCTCTGAAGCCCTCCCCACCCTCTTTCTCTCTGTCTATCTCTCTCTCACACACACAGACACACAAACTAGATTGCAGATTGATAAGGAAGATAGATTAGATAAACAGATAGATAGCTAGTTCAGGTCAATAGATAAACAGATATGTCAACAGAGACAGGTAGACAGATGAGCGGACAGGTAGAGATAAGATTTCTGAAAGGAATTCAACAGTCCCTTCATTTGTGTTCCCTGGCAGAACAGAACTGAAACAGTGACACGTGCCAGCCAGAAGTTTGTTCAGCAGCGAAACTAGGGCACAAGAGGGAAATTTGGAAGATGTCATAAGAAAAAGCACAGTTTATTTGTTCTTAACTCTTTCTCTCACCCCTTCAGGCAACCTTGCCCTCCCTCATCAAATGCATAGGAAAGCATGGACTAAGTACTGGGCATGTCTTTACAGGTGCAAGAAAGGTCAAAGGTGGCTTCTCAAGACTGCCCTTACCTCTGAGGTTCAGCTTGTCGCTCTGGACACACTGCCTTCATGCCACTTCCAACTCGCTGTGTGTTCTGGCATGAGGCTTTCCAGCTGCTCTCCCATCCTATTGCAGCCCTTCCACAATACCTGGGCTTCTCATGTATGAAAATTCTTCAGCATTTTTTATAGATTCTTCTTGGAATTTTCTTTAAATTCTAAGTAACCTGAATTCTCTTACCATAAACAGTCATGATATCTCCCACATGGGCAATGCTTAACACCAGCATGAAGCCATAGATAATTCCCCATTTTCACTTTAAATATCATCCGTGTATTAAAGCTCTATTTAGCCAGAAATAATTACCTCAAAGTGAGGAGGGTGTCAATTGTCCTTAATGTTTCACATAATCATTCAGAATGATCTGCAGCCTGCAGAAAAGACCACTAAAATAAGGTATATTCAAGTCAAGAGGGATATTTTTGCTGTCTCCTGCGACCACCAAAACCCATACTGCTGCCCAGGGTTTTACAAGAGAACAAGCCTAGGCAGGCTAGAACTGGAAAAAGAGCCCTGGTGTAAATACTGATTCAGCCTCCAAGTCCCTAGTAACCTTCACTTCTCCATATCTGTGTGTGCCTCGTGTCAAAAGCAGAGCCAGCACCCAGCTCTGAGGCGAATATTCTCGTGCTTCTGTAGCAGAAACGCAGAAGTGTTCTGAGGGTTCTAAGGTCCCGACAGGAAAAGCTCAGAACTCAATGTCTTCCAGACAGGATGCCACCAGAGTTCCCTGGGAATGGATTCTGTGAAAGGCATGACTTTAGGGGGTCGCAAACAGCTATGGGCATCAGTCATTTGTACTGGCTACTCCGTGAGGATCTTGACAGAGGAGAAAATTCTTCATCTTTAAAAGTTAGATGAGTAGGTTGCTTTCCTTCCTGTGCCAGATCCTAGATACAAGTCTTTTTTCCTTCCCTCGTCTCCACCTCCTGCCTTTTTTCTCTCTCCCACAGCTGGGCAGTGTTGGGAGCTCAGGCAGCACTTTCCCAGTTCCACCTAAACTCTTACCTCACACCTGTCTGCAGCGGTGTGAAGGCTCTGCCTGGTGTCCTCACACACTTGTTCTGCTTTATCAGCCCGAGATCCTTCCTGGGACTCACAGACACAAACCCTTTGAGGCTGAGACCACAGGTGAGGGTGAGGGGAGAGAGTTACGTGGGTCTGTTTCTCCACCTTCAGACATTCCCCTCAAGGAAAAGCAGAAAACTCTCTGACCTGCTACTACAAAAGACAAAAGCTAAAACGTTCAATGACCAGTTTTCCGACACTGCTCATCTGCATTAGTGGTTTGGGAAAGTCAGCCATTGTTGGCTTCTCCTACCAAGAAATATGGGATATCTAAGCCAGATGTTAAGAGAAGCCGTTTTTCACCTGAGGGACTCTGTAAAGAGGAATCCAGGTGACTTTCAGAATGAAAGTCAAGTCGTTGAAAAAGTCCAAGAGTTTCAGGGTATATCCTTGACACCAATCAGTATTTGTTCAACAGGATTCAGTCACATTAAACCTGATAGTCTCTCCAAAACTGTTAATCTTCTCTCGGCCTCTTTTGCTGGCTAGAATTAACTGGGCAACTATCCCAAAAACAGTCCAAGGAGGGAAAAATGTTCTCCTGTGTTACTTAAACAAACTTTGTCAAGGAAATAAAGTCATAGTTTGGGAATTGAAGCTTTAGGAAATGGTCATATCCTGAACTTATTTGCCAATTTCTATTTTTTTTTAACCTTGGCCTTCCCTATCTGTGAAATGGAGAGAATACAAGATTCAGGAAATTCTCATGGAGGTAGGTGTGTGTGTGTGTGTGTGTGTGTGTGTGTGTGTGTGTGTGTGTGTGTATGTGTGTGTATTTCTTTGTGGAGCCTAAAATGTATGAGCAACATCAATAAATCTTAGCTGATATTAGTTCTACATCAGCATTGCCACAGTGAGAAGCAAAGTTGGCACCGAGGCTGCAGAAAACCTGTGGATGACAAACAATAAAAGCTTCTGTGATTGGCAGAAAGGGAGCATTGGAGTCCAAGCTGTATGACTTCAGGCTGTCAATTTCAAGTTTCTGAAACTCTGCCTCCCTATCTGTAGCAGCTTGGCATTTATTAGTGAGCATTACATGAGATAAACACAAACGTCCTGAGAGCTACTCATAGCACAGACTCACTATAGGATCCTCTCCATTTTGCCTGCACATTAAAGTATGAGGTCCTTGTTCTTATGGGAAAAAACACTCAGGGTCAGCAGCATGGCCAATAGGTCAAGTGAGCAGCCACCTATTTCTGTGAGTAAAGTTTTATTGGAACACTGCCATGGCCATTTGCCTACTCTTATCTATGACTCCTTTAGTTGCTGCAGACATTACACAGGCTGAAAAGCCTCTAATGTTTACTCTAATGTTACTTTATACAAAGACTTGGCTGACCTTTGTTCTACGCTCTAATCAAATCTAACCTCTATATTCACAGGTCTCAAAATGTAAGAATCGATATAATCAAATAATTTGCCTAAGGCCCAAAGAATACTTAGCAAAATACAAAATGAAGAATGTCCTTTATCGGGCAGCAATAGGGACATAATGCAATATGATTATCAGCCCAGAGAACCTGATTAGAATCTCAGGGCTGATGATTATCAACCACATAGCCAACTATGAGATGTAAGCTTGCTTTCCAAAATGACTGCAGTACTGATGTTTTTCAGTGGGGTCCTTGACAAACCACATTCCCTTTAGCAGTGTCTCTAATTTCAGTCTAATGACTTGTAGTAAGAGTATACATAAACAAGATATAAAGGCAGTGGTGGCGCACGCCTTTGATCCCAGCAATAGGGAAGCAGAGGCAGGCGGATCTCTGTGAGTTCAAGGGTAGCCTGGACTACAAAAGTTAGTTTCAGGACAGGCTCCAAAGCTGCAGAGAAACCCTGTCTTGAAAAAAGAAAAAAAAGGTTAACTTTTGAGACTAGTGTGGCAGCAAAAAATCTACCTACCTACTTACTTGACACAGGAGCTGATCCTGAAGAAGGCCAAGGAGAGTACTGAGATTTAACCACCTGTGGAGAACTCAGCATGACTTGCCCTGCATACAAATGCCAAGGAAGTCTTCTGTCTAGAGCTGATACTCTGGGGTCCAGACCAGACCATATCTTACAACCCACTGCCTTCTCTCATAAAGCTTTCTGTCATCCCTGCATATGTTTTGAAGAGAAATTCTTCTCTGTATTTGGAGGCCAGGGACTCTACTTGCTAGTGGAAGATAATGTCACCTTGATCTTAACATATTACCATGAAGCAAAGTCATATTCTTGATAATAAATGTCATTGTCTTACAGAAGCAACAAGATGATAATTTTATATAGAATAAGTTCCCAAAAAGCCAATACATGCAGAAGAGCTAGGTTCCGGTGCCATTATCATTGGCTTCTCAGTCAGTCCCCACTGGCAGTCACATTCAGAGAGTCCAGTTAGGTCATATGCTCGTTCAGTCCTGGTCCAGCTGGATTCCATGAGCTCCCAATAGATCGAGCACACTGTCTCTGTTGGTGGGCCAGTCCCTCACGGTCCTGACTTCCTTGCTCATCTTCTCCTTCCTTCTGCTCTTCCACTGGACCTTGGTAGCTCAGTCCCTTGTTCTGATGTGAATGTGGGTCTCTGGCTCTATATCCAACAAGGGGAGTAAATGTAAATTTTTCTTTTAACAATAAAAAAAAGAAAAAAAAGATGATAATTTTAAGGCCAGCCTGAGCTATATTATAAAACAAAGTCATTCTTTGCATGTTGATCAGTTAGGTTAATTACTATCTAATACAAGAAGAAACTTCTTTAGTGAGGGTTGAGCAATGCATTGATTTATAGTTTAACCAATATCATTAGGCGTTGCTTTATTTATGTTCACTTAGCAAAATAATAGTAGTAGATTTTCTCCTAGGGTTCATGACCTGTTTGTTCAGCCTCATGTTAGTTTCTAGATATACAAAGTACTAAAAGAATTGAATGTGGGGCAGGAGGCAGGGGGAAAGAGGAGAACTAATTTAGAAGAGATGTCTTGATTGCACAATGAAAGTAAAACGTAGGAACTAATCCTAGAAAGATAAATAAGACATGACCCCAGAGGGCAGCTGTCACAGCCAGTTCATATGTAACATTATAGCCATTTAGCAGACAAGTTAGAAGAAGTCAGGCATTCTGTGTATCCAGTACCTGCTCACAGGTTATGGTCCAAGGCGATGAGCAATGTAACCCATGTGTTGATACATCCTACAGAAAAGCTATAAAACTAAATGAGATATCCATATCTATGTGACAGAGGGGGTGGAAGAGTCAGACATAGAGGATGAGTTCAAGAAGGAAACAACCCTTTCCAGACACACCAAGGCAGATGAATACATGACCTCACAGACACTGTGCTAGCCTGCCTAAGACATTGATAAGCTCAAGCCAGACAAAATCATGAGGGAAGGGAAGTGGGCATGAAGTGGGCATGAAAGAGCTATGGGTAAATGCTACTCGAAGAGGGAAAGTAAGTTTTGTTTTCAGTGTAGTGACGCTGGAGATAACAACCATACTCCAGGGTAGGCTCCATGCTCTGAAGTCTTTAGCCAACAAAAGGTGGTCCATGGTTTTGGGGTTGTTTGTTTTGTTTTTATTTTCTTTAAAAAAAAAAGAAGAAAGAAAGAATATACAGTTGGGTGGGTAGAGAGCTGGAGGGAATTGAGGGTACTCGGGAAGGGAAAGAATATTTTAAATTCTTACAGAATAAAAAAGCATTATTTTTAAAGGTGTATTTCCCCAGATTTAGGGCCTGTGTAATCAAGTAGGACAAGATTTTGGATGGAAACAAGAATCAAGAATGAATGTCCTGGTACTTCAATGCTTGTTTTGTTTTGTCTTGGTAAAGTACCTTCCAAATAAAATCATCTAAGAATCATGAAAAGGTTGCTTACATAGATGTTGTAGGAAGATAAGTGTAAAACAGTGATTGTGTTACGTGTGTTCCTTATATGGATAAACCTTGTCTTCCTTCATGTAGAAAGTCAGGGTCAAGTATTGATAATAAAATCTATCTATCTATGTGTTTTTAAATTTCCAATCAGAAAGAGATAAATGCTTTTCGTCATGGTAATAGATCATTTGACCACAAAGTCAAACAAAAAGCACTTTTGGGTAAGGGAATTGAAGAGTTATTAAGATATTTGAAAATTATTCTGAAATTAAATTAAGAATTCCATTGTTTTCTTCAACCTTTCCAGAATATGCAGGTGATAGAAGCAGAACAGTTTTTGAGGTTTTCATAGTATCTTACAGAGTATTTATAATAATGATTCTGATTAAATATTTGTAACAATCCAAGAAAATACTTTTCATTTGATTAGCAGTCACAGGGCCCTGGTTTTGACACCCATCACTAGAAACAAATTGTATCCACTGAACATAAGGTAGTTCAATTCCTTTCATTTCATTTAAGCATCCTTCACGTGAATGATTTTCTTCTGTCCTACTATCATGTTGAGTAGTTGATGACAATGAAAATCTTCCAAAATACAATTATACTATTTAGAGAATTAAGATATTAAGAGAAATATAAATAATATATTCGAATAACAGTGAGAATACAGACAGAATGCAGAGTTTTTTCCCAGAAATGAAAATTCCACCACTTGCACAAATGCAAGTCTGTTGATAGTTAGGCAAGTACTTTTGTACTTGGTAGATCTCAGAGCCCCAACATGACAGTTACTTGCCTCTCAACACAGCACCATTGATGAGCATACAACTACAAGAAACCAAATGTTTAGACCTAAATCTTGGTCTATGTTAGAATAGAAGAAATCTAGATAGCAAAGGAAGCTTAACTCGCTTTATTGCTTACCTAGAACTAAATTTGTCTGTATGAATTCAGGTCTGGTGAGAGGCATAAACCCATCACTCTATGAGACTGGCTTACCAAACAAGCCTGTAGAATCTATGAGGCAGTGGGGATGGATGAGAGGACAGGAGAGGAGAAGAGAGGAGAGGAGGAGAGTGGTAGAGAGGAAGAAAAGGGAGAGGAAAGAAAGAAGAGGAGGAGAGGAGAAGTAAGCAGGAGAAAGAGTAAAGCAGAAGGAGAGGAGAGGAGAGGAAAGGGGAGAATAGAAGAGAAGAAAAGACTAAATTGAGAAGAGATGTTTTGATTCTACTATGAAAGCAAAACTTAGGAACTCATCCTAGAAAGATAACCAAGATATGAGACCAGAGGGCAGATTTCAAAGCCAGTCCATATGTACCACTGTAGGCATTTAGCAGACAAGTTAGAAGAAGTCAGGCATAAAAGCTTCTGCATGTCCAGCATCTACTCAAAAGTTATGGTCCAAGGTGATGGGCAGTGCAACCCATATGTTGATATCTCCCACAGAAAAACTATAGAACTAAAGGAACACTGTCCAGATTGTACAAGCAGCTGCTGCTTATCCAGATTCCAGAAGTCAGAGTCAGCTAACACTTGCACTTGACAGAGAGAAAAAGGTGGACAGTAAAGCAGACATCTTTACAGTAAAAGCATGAAAGTCTTCAGGTGTGCCCAGCTTGTCAGGTAGAGAAACCTAAGACAGGCTCCTTAAGAAGGCATCTTATGTCACTGATTTGGAAAGCGAACTTAACTTTCATTTATTCTTGGGCTGGATATGGGGCCATCAAATGAGGTAAGTGGCAGTTAGTTATCAAGTCCTGAGTCAATTACTACAGCACTATAGCTTGGCTTCTGTTTGCCATGTAGCTTATAAGTCTGAACACTACTGTCGTGTGCTTTCTGTACCTGGTCTATTGACACATTCAGCTTCTCTGTCCTTGAATTTTTTACTTCATTTTCTGCTAATTATTTCTGTTCTTTGTATTTTAATTGAAAAACTTGACACAATCTAAATACTGAACATTAGAAATTGATAAATGGGCTATTTAAATTGTACCTTATAATCAATCACCTAACAGTAGTCATAGACTATCTTTATCAATAGTTTCAAATAATGAAGAGAATGATTACAGGCTGGCTCTGGATTATAGAAAGTCTAACTTGAGACAATCCAAGTGTCTTCAGCACCACAGGCAATGGAGAAGTAAGTCAGATAAAATAATTAGAACCTAAATGGGATGAAAATAGTTAGCAATAGCAAATATTCTTAATACTAGTCATTGGGTTTCCTTAACATTATTAACAATATTATGTTATACACAAAGGAACTTAAACAAAGCTAGTTTGCTACCTATGATACATAACTGATAACAAAGTTGGATGGCCAACCTCAAAAACCTCATGTAAATATGGAAACACCAGCTATGTGCCAGTGCAGACAGTCACTCTGGGGTGGTGAAGACAACTGGTTGCATATCATACTGCCACAGCACATAGTGACAGTGCAGGCCTGAATTTCCTAACCTACCTCTGTTCTAAGTTCCTCATCTGTAGCAAGGAAATTATAAACACAAGCTGGGAGAAGTCTGTCAAGTCTAACACGCAGTTATTTATGAAGTGCCAAAACATCACTCAACGTAAAATAAAATGAAATGGAAGAGAGTACTTCCCAGAAGCCCTTTCACAGAGTGGAGACTATCTAGCCAGAGGGGCTATTTTAATCAACTTCTGAGGGAAAGACAGTATTAAAGTACCCTGTTGCTAAACTCTTCTAGGGACATCTGTGTCTAGTTAATAATAGGGCTTTTGTTTCTCACCATGTTTACAAAATCTTAGTCTTCAGCTTAAATGATTTGTAAAATGTCTGGCATGGTCACCATCCACTACCTACTTCCTCCACACTTTCTCAGACCCACGCCAAGAGATGAAAAACCACACTCAACACTACTAAGGTTTCCAAGAATCTGAGACTGGCAGGCCATGGGCCTAGAGGGAAACCTACCACTATCCTACTAAAGGAACATAGCAGTGGCTCCTAATGCTGTACCTATAGATCAGTGCCTCACTCAGCCTTCATTAGGAAAAATTCTTTACAGTAGATGCAAAGTAAAACAGAGAACCACACCGGAACAATATCCAAATGGTGGGAGGCTTTGGAGTACTCCTAAATGGGATGTCTCCTTCAGACACTTCCTCTCAAGGAGGGATCTACGTGAAAAAGGAAGCAGAAAGGGTGACTAGCCAGAGGTGATGGGTGACTCCAAGGAAATAGTCTCTTCCAGACACAGAGGGACTGAAGTGTTCATGAACTTTTGGAGACTGTAGAAGCATGCACAGTACCTGCACAGAATCAAGCCAGTCGAAACTGACCACTGAGAAGGGGAAACAGATGTAGAGTCCTAGCTCTAATCAAGAATCTCTTTGTAATTGATACTTGGCTGAGATAAAGAAAATCAGTTCTTCCCAACGGAGTGTCACTGAGTATGCCAACCACACTCTAGGGCAGGTCCCATGACTATGAGTAGTTGACTATTTGTTTGTCTAGAGAGAGAGAAAAAACATAAAGTAAAGAAAATACTAATTTTAAAAAATCTAAGTTCTCCCTAAACTCAGAGTAATGTGCTCACATGGTGCTGAAACCTTCTAGAGATTTTAGTAGAAAGCTCTAGAGAAAGGGGGAAGTCTTAAGTTTATCTGCTTTCATACTGGGCATTTCCCTGAACCCTCACAGCCACTGTAAGAGGAAGGTGACATTATTTTAAGCCAAGAAAACAGAACTCAACTAGAGATACTTCTCCAGGGTCATGTGCTCCTAGAGGAGCCAGAAGCTATATATAAAACCTTTGGCCTCCAAATTCAGAGGTCCATATCCAATTCACAACAAGAGCAATGAAAACATTGAACCAAGATTTATTTACTCAAACCAAGGAAAAACACTTCAATTGCATGAATAAATTGTAAATACATGTATGTCCTAAAGGGCTTGTTGTTTAGATTTAAGACAGAAATGGATTAGGTCTTCAGCAGACAGAGAAGCTAAACTTGAGAGATATGTTGCCTCACCTGTCTAAGGACCCAAGGACCTCTTACAAACCCTGAATTTATTGAAACAATGCATGCTTCTGAGGGCCACAGAGGACATGTGTTCCAGTAACTTTTATTTGCAGTTCCACTTCAGTTTTCTTGCACATCTGTATCTCTACAAACAGTCACAAGAAAGTGGACAGTTGCTAAACACAATCTTCCAAATGACCAGACTGGCCAGATCTTAAGTATGAGTTCTATTCCTGGGTAGACACACATTGGGATACATGAAGATATTTGCTGCATATCTCTTTGGAACAGCACAGGTCTCTGGTCATGAAGGAACAGAAGTGTGGGAGAGACTGAGATACGGATGAGATTGGATGCCAGAGAGGTGGCAGTAGTGTACAACTCAGTCACTTATCTGTTATCATTAAAAACATATTATTTACTGATGTAGGATGTCCTTTTGTATATGTGTTGTTCTTGTTGGTTAATGAATAAAGCTATTTTGGCCAGCGGCTTAGCAGAGCAAAGCCAGGCAGGAAATCCAAAGATAGATATATATATATAGAGAGAGAGAGAGTAGGCAGAGTCAAGGAGACACCATGTAGCTACCAAAAGAGAGAGACGCCAGAACCTTGCCTGGTAAGTGATGTGGAATTCCCCTCTGTATGCTGTGAATACCATTGGCTAATAAAAAAAACTGTCTTGGGCCTGCACAGGGAATAAAGGTAAGCAGAGAAAACTAAACTGAATACTGGAAAAAAGAAAGAAGAGTCAGAGAGAAGCCATGGAGCCACTGCCAGAGATAGACATGCTGAAACCTTCTGGTAGGCCACAAGCCTCATGGTAAAATATAAAATAATGGAGATGGGTTAATTCTAGATATAAGAGCTATCTAGCAATATGCTTAAGTAATTGGCCAAGTAGTGATTTAATTAATACAATTTCTGTGTGATTATTTTGGGAGTCTGGGCAGCCAGGAAACAAATAAGCAGCCTCCTTACTACAGGTAAGCAACAGCTGTATAGCATTACACAGATTGATAGAAATGGGTTAATTTAAGATATGACAGGTAGGAATATGCCTTAGTCATTGGTCAAGCAATGTTGTAATTAATATAGTTTCTATGTGAATTCAGGTCTGGGCAGCCTGGAAACCAATGAGCAGTCTCTGCTTACAATTTACTATGATAAAATAATATGTGAATTTTCTTTAGTTCAACCCTTCTTATGCTCCAGTGTTGTAATATGTGGGGGCTGTGTTCCTGGCACCTGAGAGGAATGTGGGCCCTTTTCTTCCTTCCTACCTGGCTCTCGGCCTCCAGCTAGCTTATGCCCGAAATAACCACACGACAATTATATTAATTTAAATACTGCCTTGCCCATTATCTCTAGCCTTTTCTTGGCTAACTCTCACATTATAAACTAACCCATTCCTAATAATCTATGTGTCACCACGAGGTGGTGACTTACCGGAAATGTCTAACCTGCATCCATCTCCAGCCAGAGCATCATGGCATCTGCCACACTTCCTTTCTTCTCAGAACTTCCGTTCTGTCTACTCCACCCACCTAAGGGCTGACCTATCTTATGGGCCAGGCAGCTTCTTTATTCAACCAATGAAAACAACAGAAATACAGAACCCTCCTACACCACTCCAGGCCTTTATACCCAAATGTCTGCTCAAAAATTATTCTCAGGCATTTCATGGGTTCACAGTCCCAAGGCCAAAGCCAGACTTAAGATTTCCCCCTTCATTTTCTACCTTTCGCGCTATTTATGTCCTTAAAGTCTTCACACCAAATCTACCTCAATATTCTCATCAGTCTTAAACATGGATAGAGGAGGATAAAAATATCACTTTCTTGGCTCCTTAAACTGCCAGTTGTTGGCAGTTTTGTGTCTATTCATCACCAGTGACAAGGAGGGACAAGTCTGTGTGGTTGGTGCTTCTTACCCTGACTGTGTCTGGGGCCCTGTGTGTTCTCAGTGGTCAGGTTGTGCATCCTTGTATTGCCTAATCTCAGCAATAACACTGTATGAATAACTGCAGTAGAAGGTGTCACTATGGATCACGAGTCATGTTTTCTTATTCTTTTATCACAGGACAGAAATAAATCAAGACTAACTCCTCAAAAAAAAAAAAGTCCTTGGAATTGTTAAGCCAACCATAAGAATGACTCCAGATAGGTGAGAAGGCCTCACTACAATACATGGGATTTAGAATTAAAATACTTTGGTGGTGGCGCACACCTTTAATCCCAGCACTCAGGAGGCAGAGGCAGGTGGATCACTGTGAGTTCAAGGCCAGCCTGGTCTACAAGAGCTAGTTCCAGGATGGGCTCCAAAGCTACCAAGAAACCTTGTCTCGAAAACCAAAAATAAATAAATAAATGAAACACAGTGCCCTAGAATTCCTCTTGATTGAGACCTGGGACTCCTAGATGTCGGGATGTCTAAGCTGTGTCTGTTGTTACTAAAGAACCTTATAACATATGCTCAGAAATGAGTCACTAGACACTAAGCTCTATGAATAGATTTTCCATTTATTTTACTTCCTTCATTTAAAAAAAGAAGACTTTTATTGAGTTAAGGGTCTTGGATTTTACTCCAGTCTTTCCATTAATCACATTTCAGTTGGTGCCTTTTATTAAGCAGCACCTTAGAGTTGATTTTGATGAACAGTTCAGGACATTAGTAGAAAATACGGGTGCTGGTTGCTTGCATTTTTAATAATCAATTTTTGAATGAAGAATTGTAGGCTGAAAAGGTAGCATCAGATTGGTCCAGCCAGAGGGACAGCATGCACTCACTCTGAGATATGTAGCCACTGATGCGAGAGGAGAAAGAGGAGTTATGCGCTGACCTGCAAGGGAACAATTGCTCTCCCGCCGATCCTGCAGTTCCCTAACATGGGGCACATATGTGGAAGGGATGAAGCCACAACAGAAGCACGGTGCCTAGAGAGGCAGTATCTGGGGTAGAACTGGGATGGTGATGTCTCTTGCACGGTACTGGAATCAATTTTGGACCGCTCCCCTTAGCTTCCAGTGCCGGCGCACCTGTTTCATATTTGACATCTCATAGCAATCCCATAAGCTTATGAAACACAAAGAAGTATAGGCATGGTAGGGCCATGGGCTGTTGTTTTGTTTTTCATTTTAAGTAAAATCTAAATGCACGGGAAATAGATGTTAGAAGAGATTTATAAAAGGAATGACAGCCTAAGACGTTTACAGTCTCCCTAGGCAGGACAATCTTGCTCTGAAGAAGTTCCCTAGAAATTGGCAATGTTATAGAGTGAATACCAAAGCCTATTTTTTTTTTTTTTTGGTTTTTCGAGACAGAGTTTCTCTGTGGCTTTTGGAGCCTGCGCTGGAACTAGCTCTTGTAGACCGGGCTGCTCTCGAACTCACAGAGATCCACCTGCCCCTGCGTATATCAAAGGCTATTAACAGGGGCATTTTGTCTGACTCTCCAGTCCAGCTTATTGAGGACTCCTGAAACAATCACCTGCCTATACATCATAAAGCAAGCATCAGCTAAAGGGCGGAACAAGGAGATTCCTCCACTGGTGACCACATCCTCTCACTACTTCCTGTTTTCTGCAGCGCGTACGTCCCTCTTTTCTGATCTAATTCACTATATTTTGTGGCTTAACTTTCATTTCAATAGCTTTATTTTCATTCCCAATTTGACTTCCCAGTGTATCCAACTGCTTGAGACTGAGATGTGGCTGTTATCTGCAAAGCTTACGTCAATACAATGGAATTATAAAATACAAACAAAAGATCTCATGATATTTTAAGCAAATTTACAATTTTTTAGTTGGCCATGCTCATAACCATCCTGGGATTCATGGATCCTGCAAGCCATAGCTGTCCTGTAACACAGAACGTTGGTTGCATTGGCGCTGGCAAGTGCTCTGTTTATTGACACAGGCCTCCCAAAGCAACAGAGCTAGACCCTCTGCCACCTCTCTAGGGTCAACCATTACCAGTTTGATACAGAAAAGATCTGAACCCTTATAGCTTCCCTCTGAAAATGTAGCCCCTAAAACTTAGAGATAGAAAGAAAAATGGAAAGTAAAACTAAATCAAAGGAAGTATCTGAAACAGGCTATAGAACAAATAAAGATGAACCACGACCTTAAGATCGACCCAGTGTTGTACTGAACTTACTAGTACTCAGAAAACAGATAGGGCACATTTACATGGACCACTTTCACTAGTTTGTTATCACCATTGCCATTATTATTGTTTTATTAATATTATCATCATTATCATTATTATTATTTTGACCAACTTACTTTCGATTAAATAACATAAAATCTCTCCAGAATACACACATTTCCTTCACTGAATAAAAGAAAAAGAGCAAACAGTTTTATCTAAAAAGTAAGTAGGTATAGTCTATAATTGAGGAAGGAAAGATGCAGAGGAGAAGCAGAGGTTAAAAGGAGACTTGTTGGAGGTATCGCCCACTTCTGCAATCACTGCCATTCTCCCCTGAGGTGAGAAAACATGGACATAAGACTTCCGTGCCACTCACAGTGACAAAGAATCATATATAAGAAATTTTCTTATCCAAATTTACATAACTAAAAAACAGCAGAGCAATTCAGTTCCTTCCAAGTACTTTAAGATGGGTAATTCTAGAGTTGATACTCAGTAACTCCAGAGTTACTTAGCATCCTGCTCTGTGAGATAAAATTAACACAGCCTTAGCACAATGACTTCCAGAGAAGGAAGATGTAAGTAATCACAGCAGATCATTGCAAGATGATCCTGTCCTTTAAGTGAACCACCTACAGAGTCAGATTTCAGAAAGCAAATGAAACAGCCAATTTCCAATAGCATTATGTAGTTGACTAAAGAACTATACTCTTGGGTACTGTGAACTTCATCTTAAGAAATCCTCTTCAAATACCTACTGTGTGCCAAACATTTGATCTCTTTCCGGGACTCCGAGATTGATCAAAACAATCCCTAATCTTAAGATCCGCTTTCCAGAAATGAGATTATCTGTCCCTGGTGTACAGCTGATTTCATGGAAACAACTGTGGTCTGAGAAGCAACCATACAAGGGAACAGGTTTCAGTCTAATGCAGGTCTATGTGTAGAGCCTTTATTGGAGTTGAAAGCATATGAGCACGACCTTGCATTTTGATGAGGTCTACAGCAGAAACATGCACAAGGACATATAGGCAAAAAGCAAACAAGCAGAAAACTCAAGCAAGATACCACTGTTTGCATCTGGGAAATCATGAGAAGTATGCTCCGGGGAATTCAAAAAGGGAACTCTAGAGCCTGAGCTAGACCATGAAGAAAGGAATCCAGAACTATAAAAAGAAAAAATAATCTTGATCATCAAAAGCAGCATGAAGTTCATGTAGCAGACATTGTTGATTCCCATCTCCATCTTTGGTTATAAGCCAGCCCAGACTCCCACTGTTAGGTCATTACTGTCCCTGCCCCTGCTTCCCCAAGCAAAGATTAAGGTGGAGAAACAGTCTGTTACCAGCATTAGGACACTCTGAGCTTGGTGCCCCACAGTGTTACTAGGACTCTGCTGCCCACATTGTCAATTGTGTTGGTTTGAATGTAATTGACCCACTGGGAGTAGAACTGTTGGGAGGTGTGGCTATGTTGCAGTAGGTGTGGCCTTGCTGGAGGAAGGGTGTCACTGTAGAAGCGGGCTTTGAGGTCTCATATCTGCTCAAGCCATGCCCAGTGTCTCAGACCACTCCCTGCTGCCTGTGGTTCAAGATGTAGCAGCTCCTTCTCCAGCACCTTGTCTGCCTGCATGCTGCCACGCTTCCTGTTGTGATGATAATGGACTAAACCTCTGAAACTGTAAGCTGCCACCTCAATTAAAGGTTTTTCTTTATTAGAGTTGCCTCGGCCTTGGTGTCTCTTCACAGCAATCGAAGCCCTAACTACGACAACTGTTGATAATTAATTTCTGTTAGACCTTCCAAGATGACTATTATTTCTCTAGTCTCCTTCTAATGTTTTCTAGGATCACTCCAAAACTGCCATTTACACTTGACCAACAGTCCTAGAGCCTGCTTCTGTGGAGAAGCCAGAGTGAGATGCTATCAAGACATTATCATTACCAACAAAATATCTAAATATTATCAAAATTGAACTAATGGTTAGCTTTGATTTTCAGTATGGGGAAAGACAAGCCAGTAAATGCGCATTGAGAACAAGTGGGATCTATTGACTAAGAAAGGAGTACGGGTGGGCTTGAGCAGGCCCAGGGCCTCAGAACAAATGCTAGGAGAATAAGGATTAGATTTGCCCCTCACTTGACTCAAGGGTAAGGATTAATGGGTTCTTAATCATTTTGATGGTGGTACCCTTTGAGAAACTGATGAAAGCTTTGCATTTCCTAACTAGGAAAACAAATTTTGTCTGGAACTTCAAGGGATGCACCAACCCCAGATTAAGAAAGAACCTCTGATTAAAGGCTCTGTATGGGCTGGACTTGGAGTCCTGATTGCCCGCAAAGAGCTTTGGCATTCATTCCACAAGCACTGGGGAACCAGCAAATGTTTCTGCTATCACAGTTCCCAAGTGGTTATAGTTTTCCATTCTAAATGGAACCCTGAGAGGCTAAATGTTTTTAACAGATTGAAAGGAATTGGTGAAAACATACATAGATAAGTGAACTCCTTGTTGGCCAAAAAAGAAAATGTTTTCAACCAAATGCACTGTAGGCCTTCAAAGAGTGCTGTCTGCAGAATCAGAAGCACTTCGGTGATGCCCTACAAACTGCTGCCACAGCCAAATGTGCTGGCCTCAGACATTTCTGGAGCAGGCTGGATGCCGAATGGAGTTGGAAGCTAGCTCAAGGAAGACACAGATTTGCATCTGATCACATCTAAGAGCCAGAGGTGAAAGCCTCTGGTGTATGGTATAGGCTAAAGGGACAGCAATAACAAAATAATCCATTTGAGGAACGTAGAGCTGAGAAGATATAGAAAAGGACATCCTAGATTTGTGGTTATGGGAAACAAACTGATTTGAAGACAAATAAAGAAAGTGTTAAAATGGGAAAGAGATGGGAACTGGTCTTTAAAAACCAGGGGCTCAGACAGAAAGGCTGAAAAGGTTAAGTAATGAGCTATTTGGGTTTTATTTTCACAAATGAATGTAAAGAATGACTCTCATTTCTGAGTACCTAGTGTGCAAGAACATTTGACATTAACCTGTATAAATAATACTATAAATAAAAGATTATCCCATGTACTATAAGTAAGCAAATGTTAAACAATAAGTTAGTCCCCACCAAGGGTTCATATGTTAAATGATGGGAACCATTAAGAGGTAGGGCCCAGAGGAAGATCATTAGGTAGGTCATTAGGGGTGCCACCCTCAAGGCAGAAGAGGTTAAGGTACTTCTCGCAGGACCATGTAAATTGTTAGTTCTCTCAACCATCTCTGCCTCTCATCAACTGATCTCTCCCTTTTATAAATACATCTCCATGATGCCATTTGCTGTGTCTCTTCAGCGCCAGTAGCATAGTGTTTAGAATTTCAGCCTCCAAGACTGGAGCTAAGAAATATTTTCATGATTAATACAGTCTCAGATATTTCACTATCGTGACAGAACATGAACTAATGCAGCAGACACCTGTACACATCTCCCAAAGGAACAACAGAAGACCTGGAGTTTGGGCCAGATCTACCAGAACTGAAGTAGTGTGCATGAACTAGTAGTCCCTGTTGTCCTTATCATAGATCCCAGCCAAAGTGAAGACGAATTATACACCCGAGTTCCCAAATTACTGGAGAGCGACTGTTAATGCTTATATGCTTATGGACTAAAGTGACAGGCAGACAGGACACTGTTATGGTTGGGTACTCTAAACATCCACATGTTGATCTCTGAAACATCTTTATAGCACTGTGTAGTCAGGACAGGGTGTATAGGAAGCTGGGAAACCTTGGCCACTCGGGAGCAGAAGGACTTATAATTAGGTCATTCAGATGGATATCCTCATATTTCTGGAGTGGCCTCGAATGGATGCTGAACCACCCATAAGAGGATGACTTCTGTCCAGCTGTATGCTCAACAACCACCCTAAGTTTCACATCCTCAGCTTCTTCACTGATATAAATTAAAGCAGCTTTCCTCAAAGACAAGGCAGTGATGATGTAAATAGTACAATTTCAAAAGCTAGCAATGAACTTTAGGTAGATGTTCAGCACCCAGACAACCAGTAAGCAACCAGTGAGCTTCTGCTGAGTAATCATGACACAGAGTTGGAGTAGAATTCTTGAATAACAAAGCAAGAAGGGGTCTGGCTAAAGAACTAAACCAGCATTTTAAAAAGATAAGAAAATGAGTTCTAAAGAAAATAACTTGCCTTACATATCTATTCTATTACCCTGCTCCTTTCAGCCCTTCATGTCACGTGCAACTGTGACTTAGCACATGCAATCCTAAGCCTTTTCATACATAAGGAACGGAAAGGCAAAGTTAGATGAGATAATATAGGTGAAGAGTTCTGAGTTTCAAAATTCAGAGAAAAATTTTTCTTTTTTTTTGTTACTAAATATTTGTGAATTAAGAGGAAATGAGGGAATCAACTACAAGAAGGGGGTTGAAGGATCTTGGAAGTGGGTTTGCCAGTGTCAGAGAAAGAGATCCAAACATTAAGAAAAAAAAAAGAGTTCAAAGAAGTTTGGAATTCAAAATTGCTAGTTTTTTAAATTGTCTTAGTACCCCGGGTTGAAGGCAGCAAAATCTTTAAGGAGTAAATAGGGGCATCATCTTAGAAGACTGTGGACCATAAAGTGATCTCTTGTTTTTTCATTCACTTCCTGTGATTGTCATCTGGCAAGACCTCCAGATACTTAAAGCAATGGCTTTTTCATGGGCTGGAAACTGAACAACTGTGAGTCACAATAAACTTTTCATAAGTTAATTATCTCCGATATTTGGCTATAGTGATGGAAAGTTGACTAATGCACCGGTCTAAACACACCTCCTAATGTTTTGATTTCACCTACCTCAAAGGAAAAAGATATTGAATTTCCATATTCTTGTTTATAATCAACAGACATTTATGATGACTACCAAGTAAATGTTTATTATAGTATGTCAATATGATGCTGAGTACATAAATTTGCACAAAAAAATTTATTTTCTAGAAGCTCAAAGATGAGTTTGGAAAGAAAAATAGTAGACAGTCACAATTCTTATCACTTGTAAATAATAGAAATACAAACGCTACTTGAAAACAAGACTTGTCTGTAGAGTGAGCTTTTACTCTCTGGTACAAGTTCAAAGGAAGAATCCTTGAAGAATGGTTTGTGTCTCAGTGTGTTATAAAAACCAAACTTCCATCCAGTCCCAGAACATTAACATTTCAGTGTTAGCTTCTTTTATGAAGAAAAACATGACTCTACTAAAGTTCAAAAGGCAAAGAAGATACAGCGGAAACAACACCATGTCTTGCAGGTCTCTACTGGCAAACGTCCCAGAAGCTCTCAGATATGTCTCCTATCCCACTAATCATGACTGTGTCACATGCCACCCCTCAGCCCGTGGGTTGAAAGGAGGATGCAATGGTAACCAACAGCCGTGACTTAGTCTTTGGGTTGAGGTGTGGTTGCTTCTTCTCAGTTTCTTAGGAAAGAGACAGGCAATTGAATCAAATCAAGTTTGTACAGCACAGAGAGGCTGTTGTGTTGGCAACTATTTGTACCAGCAGTTCACAGTCCATCTCCTTAAGGAACAGAAGAGGAGAAAGTAAGCACAGGGTGCATCAGGAAAGCTCCTAAGACAGCCTTATAGGAACTGTCTTAAATTCAGATGGAAAGTCATAATGCAAATAAGGCTAAACTTTGAGATGAATTTCAGGTAGAGCTAGAAATGTGACTGCTTTGGCACAGAGTAGAAGGATTCACAGATTCTTCTGGGGCTTCTGGTGGCAACTAACTCCAACAGGATAGATCCATTCCCTTGCTGCAATGTCCAGACCAAGGCTCAGGCCCAACGGAGACAGTCCACCCTAAGGAACAGGAGATTGCTGAATAGACAAGCAAAGACCATTGTTGATATCATTAGACCATA
The DNA here is from genome assembly GCA_028555095.1 of Dicrostonyx torquatus. Lineage (NCBI taxonomy): Eukaryota > Metazoa > Chordata > Mammalia > Rodentia > Cricetidae > Dicrostonyx > Dicrostonyx torquatus. Next base: position 14,766,222 of record JAQHUG010000012.1, on the reverse strand, counting down.
TTTAAGGTTTGTTGTGCTGTGGTTGAAAAAGTACGGGTTCTGAGGCTAGACAACCTTGAGTTCAAATTCTACCGCTGTCTGTCTACAAAACAAGAGAACCTCCTGGGGGAGCTGAGGAAACTCTGTGTGAGAGAAGTCTTCAGTGAAGGTGTATTTTTGACATGAGCATGACCATTCCAAGGAGTCTAGTCCCAGCCACATGGTAATGGAAAGGCTCCCAACACCAGAGGGAGGCTCAGAGGCATGACAAAACCCTCTTCTGTTCCAAGTGTCGACACCGATACGGTGTGCAGAAAATGTCCATCATAGCTTTCTCCCTCCAGATGTTTATGGCCCAAGGACTGTACCTCTAGAGACCACTCCTACCAAGATTAGCTAAACCTGTCTCCCTGATCAACTGTCTGCCATGAACTCTGCCTCCTTTTTTAGCTGTATGCAAAAATCTACCTCCCTATTCAGCTGTATATAAAAAACATGCTAAACTTCAAGGATACGGTTTCTCCATCAGAGAGCCCAGTGCACCTGACTCCCTCTTGTCTGTGTGTCTGCATGTCTGTGTCTGTTAGTTCCTCATTCCCTCACCACCCTAATCAGGTTCATCCAGGGAGCTATGAAAGGACACAGCAACCTCCTAAATGGTAGAAATTAAAAACAATATATGCAAAGCAATAACAGATTGTCTGGAACAGAGAACTGGGTTTATTGCTAGTGTTGGAACAAAGGAATGAAGAAAAAGGGGATGTATTAGAAATGTATGGGATGAAATGAATAAACCAGCTGTGAATCACAAACTCAGAATTCACAGTCAAAAGTTTAGTCTTTTCATTGTTCTTTGTGATGTACAAAGCCCCATTCTTCTTTGTTGCCCCCATGGTTCTCTTCATGGCCAGAATATTATCATACTATCAGGATTGTCTTTTCACCTATCAAAACTACATTTATCTGAGGTTCTCTCCAGAGCACACAGGATAATTCACTCCTGCCCCACCATCATCTCTTGCTCTCCCACAGCATGGCACCTCTGCTCTAGCAAATCGGTGAGCATCAAGCCGTATCCCAGCAGGAATTAGAGTCAGAGATGCCACCAGCACTGACACTGGGGTCTGGAGGTCCTGAGGCTCACAGAGGGTTATGTGTTTATTTACTTAGCAAAACCTTGAATGCCTACACATTACTTTTCCAGGTACCAGAATCCCATAACACAGCCATTCCCCGCCTGAGAAAGTTTCAGTTTTCCACTAAAAGCCACCAAATTATTAAAGAATTTCAATATCCTCTGTAAGTTCAAAACACGGCACAGGTGATAGTGTTAGCCTGGGTAAATTTGAATGTAAGTATATCCAAAATATTGAACCATTTGACTTACTATTATTCACTGGTCATCTAAACTTTAAACCTTACTGGACAAAACCCCTAAAGTTGAAGTGAGAAACAACACTTTGCAAATTAAAAGGGACTGCAGTTCAAAGAAAGCCACACATTATGACAGAAGAAAGTCCCCAGGACTGCATTTGCTCAGGGGGCCCAAGCTTCAAGAAAGGCACAGCTGCAATTAGAAAATCAGAGATATGTAAAACCAAGCTTCTGCTGTGTGGACAACCATAAGTCTCCTTAAAGGCTCCTCACAGAACACAGAGATGTACAAGACCAAGCCACTGCTGTGTGACCAATCATAAGTCTCCTTAAAGGTTCCTCACAGAACATATTTTTTTTAAAAAAAATGTATTTGTCATTTATTTACTTGTTTTACAAACTGACTGCAGTTCTCCTTCCTTCCTCTCCTCCAAGTTTCTCCCCGCATCTCCCCTCTGTCCCCGCCCCATCCACTCCTCCTTCATTTCTATTCATAAGAGGACAGATCTCCCATTCATATCAACTAAGCATGGCATATCAAATTAAAGGCTGGATGAAGGAACCCAGTATGAGGATAAGGGTTCCATAAGCTGGCAAAAGAATCAGAGTCAATCCCTGCTGTCACTGTTAGGAGTCCCATAAGAAAGGTCAAACTACACAACTGTGACATACAAGCAGAGGGCCTAGAACAGTCCCATGAAGGCTTCCTGTTTGTTGATTCAGTTTCTGTGAGCCTCTGTGAGCTCAGGTTAGTTGAATCTGTGGGTTTTCTTGTGGTGTCCTTGACCCCTTTGGCTCCCACAATCCTTCCTCACCCTCTTCTGCAGTATTCCCCTATTTCTGCCTAATATTTGAATCTGGGTTTCTGCATCTGTTTCCATCCATGAAGCCTCTCTGATGACAGTTGGGCTAGACACCAATCTATGTGTATAGCAAAATATCACTAAGAATTGTTATATTGATTTTTTTTTCTTTTTTGCCAGTTGTCTTTGGTTCTATCCTAGGTCTCTGGGCCAGGGTACTGGCTCTCCAGGCAGTATCAGAATTGGGCTCTCTCTCATGGCATGGGTCTCAAGCTGGACCAGTCATTGGTTGATGACTCCAATAATATCTGTGCTGCCTATGTCCCAGAACACTGTGTATCTACACTTTCATAGTATAGATTTCAATAACGACATAGATTTTTTTTCCAGTTAAGAATCAAACCCAGTTTTGTATGCATTAGGCAAGTTCTCTGCCACTGGGCTACATATTCCACCCCATGTATTTGCTATGCATGTTATTTTAAAATACAAAATTTGACCTAATAACAATGTATGTACAATTTCTGTTTTCTTTCTACACTGCAGTAAATTGTCTTGGTCACGGGAGTGACCAGGGACTGTCCAAACTATGGTACCCTAAGTAGCAACATACATATCACCTGAGAAGCTGTTAGTGGGAAAACATCTTGGCCTCTACCTAGTCCAGTCAAATAGGAGTCTTGAGACAAGAACAGTTAATGTTTTAGAGAGTTCTCTGTGTGAGTCTATAAACAAGCAAATGAAACCTACTGGCAGCTACTAGAGAAAAAAAGCATCCTTGAATCTAAAATAATAATTAAAAAGGCTAAAACAAAACACAATGCAAAGCTGAGCTGAGAGTAAATTCAACTCTGAGATACTGGAATTACTCATTGAAATCCAGTGTTTCTAGTAGACAACTTTAAATCAATGGTGACTGCACTATTCCTAAGAAATCTAGTGTTGTTACAATGCCATGACACCATGAAAACAAATCATTGGATTCTATGATAGTCTGACATTTTTACCAGCTGTAGGAAAGAATAATCAAGTTTATACAAGCCTGAGGAGAATCCCAAACACAAGACTTTCAATACCACCCAAAAGAGCCAAGAGAGTCTGGGAAAGTAGGGACGAGTTAGTTGGTCACCTTCTTTGGAGTTCTTTACGAAGTGGTTTGGTAGCTCTACAGAATCACCTTCTCTCTGCTTATCCCAACTACTGAGCCTCATCATAAAGTGCTATGGACAGGACAAGAGCCCAACTTAGTGAGTGACCCAGGTCTGCAGTTTCTTCATAGCTGTGCAATATAGACAGGGCAACTAATCCATGGCGTTAAAACTCTGTTACTCATCTGCACATACAATCAAAACTCACATGCCCATACTCACATCATTTCTGAGGCCACGGGAGATAGTTTTAGGAAGCCATATAAATACTTCTGTGTGTTACAAAGTTCTCTGATAACGAAGATCCCTTAAACACGTATGCTGGGAGAGGCTGGTCCTACTTACAAGCCCCAAACCAGCACTTTCTGAGCACATTATTTTATCTCCTTGAGATGATCTGCACCCACAATATAGAGATCCAAGTTAATGTTCTCGCAGCACTTTGAGAAGATTAAAAGAGACAGTGGTTGCAAAGTGCCTGGCTTACCCACAGCTCCAAAGTATACGTTCCGTACCCCATGATTATAAGGCATTCGAAGACTTAATGATATTTTTCTTTGCAGTTAATGCCATGAATAGGATCATTATACTTGTTTCCTGAAGTGAGAAGCCACAATAACAGTCCCCCCTGCTCCCAGGGCTCCTTTGATGTGGCAGGGTATGAGGGAGTAGGGTTATTCCCACTTGGTAAAACAAAGTGCAAAAGCTGCCCAGCTCTGCCCATGAAGTACAGTGAAGGTTTAGAGAAGCCTGGAAACGGAGTGATCTTTGTAACTGGGGATGTCAGAGCTCTGGTTTCCTGTTTGCTTACTCCCTCAGTGAATCCTGTATAAAGAGAACAGTCTTTGAAAGAAGTATTTATTTTATATTTTTGAGATTATAATTCATATCAATTCTCCCTTCCCTTGCCTCTCTCCAAACTCTTCCATATACCTTTTCTTACTCTTTCAAAATTATGCTTTCTTTTTTCATTGGTGTTACATATATGTACACGTGTGTATCCTAAGATAGATAGACAGCTAGATATCCTAGATCATAAGTACAATCTGCTCAGTCTGTATACTGTTACTCATATACATGTTTTCAGGGCTGACAGTTTGGTATTGGATAACTAATTGATGTGCCCTTTCTCGGAGAAACTGTCTCCTGCTCCCAGTATTCCTCCATTGCCTGTAGCTGTTTGTATAGAGTTGAGGCTTTCTATGTTAGCATGTCTACTGTCGCCTTTGTTTAGCTCATGCTGTTGAGACTTTGTGAGCATACCTTCTGACATCATCACTAGGAGACACAACCTCACAGCAAACTCCCTGACCCTCTGGCTCTTGCACTATTTCATTCCTTTCATCTGTAATAATCCCTGGTCCTTAAGTGCAGTAGTTTCATAGATGTTTTCATCGGGACTAGGCTCCAGAAATCGGCATTTGGATTGGTCGTGGTCTTCAATAATTGAGTTTCTTTGATGAGAGAGGAGGGCTACACTTCTCTGTGGGTATAAGGATAAATATTTAGAATGTAGGTAGGGATTGTGCTGGTTTAGTAAAGTGGAAGTTGTAGGTTCTCCCTCCAAGATCTCTAGCTTCACTACCCTGGGTAATTAATTCGGTTTCCAGTACCAGGCATGGTTTCCCTTTGGTTGAGCTGGTCTTAGGTTCTATTAGAGATGTATTGGTTACCACCAAGGTATATATGCCATTACTGCACCCGTAGAGTTAAGTCACACTAGTCATTGTTATATGAGGTAACGTAGCATAGCCAGGTACAACTGCTGGCTGCTTCCCTCTTTTAGAAGCTTGCATGACAGCTTCTCATACCATGAAAACTAGTCAACAGGGAGAAGGCTTTCAGGTCATGTTCTAGCTCAGGGTCCTCTAAGCTCAGTAGGACAAACTTTTAAAATAAATAGCCTTCTAAAAAGCAAAGAGAAAATGATCAACTTGTTCCAGTAGGAAAAGGAAGTCCAGCTGAGTGTCTGTTTTCATGTAGGAATCATATAACATGCTGTTACACATTTGAAAGATTTTGTTCATTCACCAATCACTTAAGAGGCAGGAGTCTGTGTCAGGCTTGACATATAATAGACATGGCTAGATTCTACTTTACCAGAGGTTCAGACTTATATAGCCATGTAGCTACAGACCCACACTGTACTGATGGAGGTAAGTCTGAACAGTGATGATGACAAGAAAGTAGGCTTAGAAACCATGTGGAGCAGTGCTAGAAGGGGACCTGCCTTGATGTGTATGTTAACCTGACAGGCATGCACATGGCTGAAGAAATGACCCTTTGAGATTAAGTTAAAGTTCAATCTGCCTTGATGAGTGGCCTTTCCTGGGACCCTGAGAATAAATCACGGCCAGGGAGATCTAAGTACAGGTCAAAAACCCATTCACTCCTTCCTTTGTCCCATTGATTCTAGGTAGAAGGAAAACCTAACGGTGAACACATTTGATCAATGAGGTTAAGAAAACCACCAAAAAAAAATCACAGATCATCAAGAGAGAAAATATGTGGGTCCTTCCTTCATAATTCATAAAGCAGAATTCATATAGCAACAAGAGGCTCACAAAACAAAGATAGGCATAAAACACAAGAGCCCTGCTTACCTTGAGTCTCGTTTCATGCAGCCATCATTTCACTCCTTGGTAAGTTGTTCATCTGAATGAACCGCGTACATTTTCCCAAAGCAATTTGTAAATTATCAGAACAGCAAACACCCCCAGATACAAGCTACCAGGGACAGCAAGTTACCATTGGAAGCCTGGTGGCTCATCCTGAGTCCCCCTTGTAGGTTACCTGTCACCCAGAAGCTGGAGTAATAGGAAATGTGAGAGGGTGGCTAGCGTTGCATGCTTCCTGGATCTCAGTCTGCTTTTCTGCCCTCCAGTTGGGTTGCCTGAGTCCCAGATGGAAACTTCAAAGTTGTCTGGGTAGGAGAGGCTGAGGCATAACTCCCTAGCTCTCAGCCTCAGTTCCATTTTCTTCTAATTCTATTCCTGGCTTTCACCTTCAGTATGGTCTCCAAGTTTCTATCCCAGTCTAAGTCTATTCCAGACACATAGATTTTTGTTAATTCACTATCTCCAACTAGAATAAGAAGAGCGCAACATAAACAGTTATTAAATATTACAAGGGAAAGGGGCAAATGAATGATGTGATGTATTATACTATTGTACTCCACCAAAGTGTTCTGTATAATATCCCAGTCTCTACCCCCAAAGAATAAGAAGACTGTCAATGGATACTCAGGATATGAAATACACAGCCTTAAGTTTAACATCAGCACACATAGTTACAGAGTCAGAGCTGATATTCCCTGCGAGCATTTCACAGCTAATGTAATGAGATGTTTCCATCTTTCTTTATGCTTTTCCCTTGCATCCTCTTCCCTCATTTTTGATCTTGCCTGTGTGGCTGTGCATGGTTGCATGGTTTCTGTAAACTTTTCTGCTTAAGAAAACTTTATTATATCTCTCTTTTTTTTTTTAAAGCACAAGTGCCCCTTCAATGTTGCACAGTCTGTCACCCATCACCTGCTCCCCGTACTTGACCCATGTGTGCTGCAGGGAAAACTTGAGAACTCCCCTGCCTGGTCCTGACTGCAGTCTTGATACTAATCTAGCAAGATCCCCTGCTGAGCCCAGGGGCTCAGATCCCCTCTTGGGCCTTTTCTTCATCCCTGATCTAATCCATCACCTGCAGCCCAGATGGAGAGACCACAAATCTCTAGGAATGCATCTCTAGTTGAGGACACGTGGTTGCCCCAAGGCTCACCATTCATTCCCAGCCTAGAATCTGGCAGCCTTAGAGAGAACACGCGTTCTTCAGATGAAAGGTGGAAGCGCCTTTCCTTGGAGTCTTTGAACAGAGACCTTTGCTGGGACCAAAATCACCTCAAAATAAATGATAACTCAAAATGCCTGGTAGAGCTGTCCTCACTCTTTCTCATCACCATTGCATTTTTTTTAATAAAGCCGCTCAGACTTGTAGATTACCAGTAGTTATTCTTCCAATACACTGTCTTCCTGCACCTCAGCTTGTCTCCCATACTGAATATTTGTTATCTCCACATTCTCAGCTCTTCCCATTCTTCAGCAGCATTTTCTGTATGATAACTTAGCTTTCTTTATCTGAAAAACAAAAAACCAAATTGTTAAAGTAACCAAACCAGAGAAATGAAAGCCAGAGGTATTTAGTCCTTAACTTTGAAAATAGAAGCTCTGTGCATGGATCCCCTTTGGCAGATAGTGCCACACTTGACATTGAGAATGGGTAAAGCTACTTACAGATATGGAACTAGATTGGTATGGCCCACTGTGAGCTTACAACCACATTTGCCACGTAACATGGAAATTGATCAGGAAATTATAGAACAATGACTCTTTCAACCTCTGCACTTCGCCAGAAACTGTGCTATAAACAACTCTGCTTTGTAAAGCTTCATAATACATGAAACTGAATCCAAGGAAGGTATGTACATGCAGTGTGTGTGTACTTGTATGTGATGTGGGGGGTTATATAAGTATAATATGTAGGAACATAGGCCACAGCATGCCTGTGGAGGGCAGAAGGAAACCTCAGCTGTCCATCCTCACTTTTCACCCACCTTGTTTGAGACAGGGTCTCTTTGCTGTTTACTGTAGTCCACATCAGCCTAGCTGACTCGTGCGCATCCAGGATTCTTTTGTTTTTACCTCATATCTTAACAAAGAGCACTGGAATTACAAATACATTACTGTGTTGGTTTTCATGGGTTCTAGGATTTAGATTCAGATCTTCATGCCTCATGGCAAGCGGAATACCCACTGAACAGAGCCTCCACTTCCAAAGGCAGCTTTATGTTTGCCATGTAATTCTGTATCTTTGAACTCTGGAGTAGTTGGATAGTGTAAACCTATTTCCATGGTACAGAACATAAGACATACGGAGTAACTACATAATTTACTGATTCAAAGAGCTCCATTTGGAAGGTGAACAATGTATGATTAATAATTACACTTTGTTAAGGAAGAAGAGAACTGTTCCTAGAAAATCAAAGCAGGGTCACCCTAATCTTTACCAAAGGCTTTTCTGTCTTCTCCACGTGCAGTCAAGAATATGAGGAAATGCCTTTTCATGGCGGCAGGTCCTTGGTGAGTGCCACAGCTTCAGATC
>JAQHUG010000012.1:14727819-14752032 GCA_028555095.1 Dicrostonyx torquatus | reverse complement strand
AAATGTAAATTTTTCTTGTAATAATAATAATAATAAAGAAACAAAAAGATAGACACGTATAAATAATGAAAAAGAAAAAAAAAGAATAGGAGGAAACAAAGAAAAACTAAAAAAGCCAGTCTCTAAATGAATGTGAAGTGCTCAACATTGGCCATGGCCAAGGGCAGTATTGTGTTGTGCCCTGAGAAACTAGTACACAAGGATATGGAAATGGAAATTTAAACAAGTTCAAGGTTCATAATAAAATTTCAGAGGCCAAGCTGAGCGGCACCACACAACTGATCGAGGACAAAGTTCCAGGCTGACAGGCATGTGGGCAGAGTAGTAGGCCACAGTTCCAGTCATCACTGACTTCTGGGCATCAAAATCATCAAACAGTTAAGGAGCCATGGGGAAAAGCTTCAGGCTGTCAAAAGGCAATAGTTGATGCTTCCCAGAGGCGTTTTGATTCTAGAATATAGTGCCTTTCATTATAAATAGAGCAGCCGTCTAGGAAAGGACCATCTGCCTTTCCTTGCATGGTGAAGGTACCAGAAATTGAACATCATTTATCCAGAAATATAGAGGTAAAAAGTCACAGAAAATGTGAGAGTATTTTTCAACTAACTAGTTTTGTTGAATAGTCTTGTGATTCTATTGTTGATAGCAAGTTCTTACCTGGAAATGTACTCATCTCATAATAGGGAAGTTATTTTTTTATATAAGGCACCAGAGGACTCACAGATCCCATCTTGGCTTTTAGGGAAGGTGGAAGAATAGTTCATGGGATGTTCCTTAAATGAGTATCCCTGTATCCATTTCATGTGGCTTTCCTTCCAACACATCAAACTCAAGTAGAGCCATGAAGCACATGTCTGTGTATCAAACTGGCTGTGACTGTCCCTCTCATAAGCTGCTGATGGCCATTGCTCTCCACAGTTCTCCCAGACCTGAAGCCAGACTCTAGTTGCTAGGGATCCTGGGCCGTCTTTGACTTATCACACTCAAATTCCTGCACACAACTTATGTACATGGGTTAAAGTACCCAGATTTCCAGCTTTGAGTAGAAATACCCTACAATTCCAGGCCCTTCCAACCATACCATCTCTGATCTTCTGGGTTATCAGACTAGACAGGTTGAGGACATTTCAGTAGAATGCATGCCATAGAGAGATTAAGGATTTCAGAAACACACTTAAGGATGAATTATAGAATAAACCTATAAATCCCTGGTCTAGCAGTAAACTAGCAAATGCTTCTTTGTTTTTGCATATTAATTTTTGAAAGAAGCTTCAGTGTTTGTATTGAACCAGAAACCATGTCGATTTCATTCCTGCTCTGTGGGAATGCCTTGAATAACAGGCAGGTAGATCAATTTGTTGAAGAAAGTCACCAGGTTTGTGGCATCTCTGCCTTTCCAGCACTTTCCTGCTCAGTTCACCACATTCTTCAATGAGGGATGATGAGCATCTCCCAGACTGGGCTCACTTCTATATACCTAGCATGGCATATTTAATGGTTTTCCATGAGTATTTACAAATATGTACAGCTCTACATAGCTTCCATCTTCAAAAGCTCCATTGTTAAAAGACCCTCTACTGGGTAAGTCTTAAGACCTATCATTTCGTTTTTAGGAATACCTCAGGAAAATCATTACAGGTCATCAAAATTTGCTGTATATGAAATAATAGGAATGCTATTACACCTGTATTTGTCCCACTTTCTTACATATCCCATAACCTTGGAAATTACATTCTCTGACAGATGTTTACCTTTTATAAGTTAGAAAAGTCAAACCTGAAAAAATGGAATTTTGCTGAGTCAAATTGATCTTTCATTAACTGGAAATCAGTTCACTAGAGTCTTTGGCAAAACCATAGTCTAAAAAAACCCAAGACTGGGGAGAAAAAAATAGTTTTTTCTGAATTATAATAGCTCCATTCTCACCTGCTTAAATCTGGGCTAAGTTAAACCACAAAAGATACCATTGATCATTTTTAAGGTCAAAACCTCTTATTGATTGCTTTTTATGACCGGTATTAATAAAAGTGTTTCATATTCATTAACTCCTTTCAACCTTACAACAGTTTCCACCTCGTACTGTAGAATATAAGCTGGCTTACATGCCTTAATAATAAATACATTGTAAGTTAATAAATAACTCAAAAATATATACACCATCCAAAATTTGCAGATAAAGAAATAAAGGCATGGGGAAACTGTTTTCTTCAAGATTCTACAGTCCATAGTGAGCACTAAGATTCAAGACAAGACAAATGGTTCTCAAACATTGAGTCATGGAGCCAAATAATTTCAAGTTCTCTTGACTTTAGCTCTTTGCATAATTCATAGGACTGGCAGACAAACAGAAACAAATTCATATTCACAGACAGAAATACACAATGTATGTATATTATTAGTGTACATGAAATGACTACAGCTTTTCTTTTGATCCCATCCTAAAAATATAAGCAAGATAATAGCTTTGCAAGATGTAAAATATACCCATACAATGTACTATAATAATAATAATAACAATAATATACATTTATCACAATGTTACCTGGAGCCAGCCTCATAGATCTAGAACTGTCTTCTTTCTGTTGTTGATTGCCAGCTGTTTTCTGGCCTAAATTTTGAGTGCTCGACAGCTTCCTTCAGTGTCTAACAAGAGAATCCTACTGGTGTCTTCCCAAGAATGCATCAGCCAGTGACGTAAGAAAAGGAAAGAATCGCCTTATGTTGCAAATTGTATGTCTCAGATATTAACCCATTCAATTGACTTAAGTAGAAAATGCTTATCCAGGACTTATTACATGTCGCACTAAATGCCTGTAACATCCCTGCAAGTGAGCAAGACTAAGGTCGCCTCTTGCATCCGCCTAATGGAGCCACACATCATTTCATTCAGTCTTGGAGACAACTCCTGATACAGACAGGCTTAGTAGTGGCCCCATGTCCCAGATGAAGAGTGGACTAAACAAGCTTTGGTAATTAGTTGATTTCACACAGTTGCATGATGATGTGATGTTGGACTCAAATGTACAACTGATTTCAGAGCCCATTATGATTTCCCCTCTGTGAAAGCATGCCCTGCTTACCAGTTTACCAATAAATATCTACCATGTAACTTAATTTTTTAAATTTTTTTTTTCTGAAACAGGGTTTCTCTGTGTAGACCTGGCTGTCCTGGAACTCATTAGAGATCCATTGATCTCTGCCTCCTGAGTACTGGGATTAAAGGTGTGCACCACTACTGCCTGACTTAATTTTAATCAAAACATGATAAAATTGACAATTTGTAGACTCTGCCTAGAACATGAATTCCATTTCTAAGAAGGCTCTATGTTACACAGTGTCTACCATGGTTCAGAAGGATAATTAAAACACTTGAACTTTAAAGTTTGCAAAGAACACTTCATCAAATTGCATTATTCATATTGTCTTGGGTTGATCATGGGTTTACTCTGCTGTCCTGCTCTATAATTGCCATTTACTGATATTAATAGTTTAATATTAATTTAACTCCTCATTGATATTTTCATTACTCACCAGGGATTTAATAATGCATAGATGTGCATTCTTATTCTGCTGGTCTTCACTAAAATGTGGCACGTGTGTATTAGAGTTTAGAGATGAATCGCTTGTACTTCCTTGAAAAATTAGTATATACACAATCGCATCTTTTAAAATGTATGTAAATATTTTATTGGTGTTGCCTGTGAATGTGAATCATTGCAGTATGATATAATGGGATCTGTTAAGTGCAGCTATATGAGTTGCACTGAACCAGAGCTATCTGCAACCAACTATATGCACTAGACAATGCTTGACAAAATAACTAGCTCATAAAATAACTCACCTCATAAACTAACCCATTATAAAAGTCTGTATATAAATGGCTTAAATTCTTCTTTCTGAATTTTCAGATTGTATACTATACATGTAATTGTCCTTATAAGAAGAAAGACACAGAGAAAATATATGAAAGGGGATAAAAGGGGGCTTCCCACATTTCCTGAATGTATATATGAATGTATACAGTTGAGAAGCTCGGTGAACTTAACACACAAAAATTATGAAGAAAATCTCACCTCAATATCTCATAAGAGCCTGACCAGCAGCCAGAAGAAAATGGCTTAGTTTATAAAAACTGGAAAAATAGAGTTCACTGTAACCATACCTTCTATGTAGATAAGTCTCAAAAAGAAATACTAAGTGGCAAGTGTAGGAAGTCACAGATCCTACATATAGACTCTATCCAAGTCCTTCCCTAACATCTATATCATGTACACAGGGGGCAAATCATTAAGCGGTAAGAATAGAGGACTGAACAGAATCTTGCAGAGCTTCCAATGAAGTCAAAATGCTTTTAGATCAAAATCCAATGTATTTCATAAGAGTATATAGAAACATGAATCTACACAATATAGTAACAATGCCCAAGACACAATTCATAACATACAAAAAATGGGAAAAAAAATGAACCATTCCTCTAAGACAAGATAATCCACAGAGTCCAAACACAAATGGGTTAGAAGTTAGAATTAGCATCCCTCATCAAAGAAGTTTTTTTGTTTTTTGGTTTTTTTTTGCAGTGGATTGAGACTCTTAGACATATCTACACCTGGTCAAAATGCAGAGACTAAGTTAATGTGGAGTACCTAGGCCCTATAACACAACCCTTACACCTAAGGTCCAGAGGAAATCAAAGCAGAGAGAACAGGAAAACGCTATGAGCCAGAGAATCAGGATGATTGTGCTAGATAATGTCTTCTAGATGCATCAGGAAAGCTTCACCCTTCAAATCTCAACAAGACATCAAAATGACAACATCAGTTAGCATGCTAACATAGCCTGATTTTTTTCATTTATTTATCTTTTTATTAATTGAGAAATATGCATTCAAAGGAAGACATGGAAAAACAAAGAGATAATATCAGATTGTATACTATACATGTAATTGTCCTTATAAGAAGAAAGACACAGAGAAAATATATGAAAGGGGATAAAAGGGGGCTTCCCACATTTCCTGAATGTATATATGAATGTATACAGTTGAGAAGCTCGGTGAACTTAACACACAAAAATTATGAAGAAAATCTCACCTCAATATCTCATAAGAGCCTGACCAGCAGCCAGAAGAAAATGGCACACCAAAGATTCATCCCATCACTGACTCATCACCCGAAATACCCACAAACAGAAGCCAGTACAGGAGTGTCCCTAACACACTCAAAGAAAATAATTATAAGTCCATGACTGTGACATGGCAAGTTATCCCTCAAGAATATAAGTGAAAAGAAGACATCTCTAGAGAAGAAAAGCTAAGAACTTTTCACTTTATGAGAAAATTCTCAAAAAAAAAAAAAAAGGAGGAGTTCCCAGATACAAAGGAGCAAGAGCATGAAAGTGAGGCCTGGAGAAAAAGCTCAGAGTTGAAAACAGACACTGCTCCCCTTCATCCAGAGGACAACTGCCAACATCCACATGGAGGCACTCATCTATATGTACCTCCAATTCCAGGGAATCCCATATGCTGCTGGAGCTTCAGAGGTCATCAGGCAGGCCTGCGGCACATGGACATACATGCAGGTAAGCATTCATGTATATAAATCTTTTTAAAAATATATGAAAATTCAGAAAGAAGAAGAGTCACTTAAGTGTTAAATTCATGGATAAATATAAAAGATGAGATGTACGCTTGATTTTGTCATCTTTCACATGCAGAGAAAAAAAAATAGTATTACTTATGAAGTTTATAAAATAAATATGAAAACTACAACACTATCAGTGAGATGGATTTATATAGTTGTAATCTTTACATTTAACATGCAGTGGTAAAATATTTTTAGTAACAAATTTTAGAACATATATTGTAATCTCCATAGCAACCCACTAGAAAGATGATACTAGTTCAGTTAAAGTTAATGATTTTTTTTTTTTTAGTATATAAAGGGACTGTGCAATAATCTTGGGATAGTATGGGAAAAAATCAAAATCTATAAATTATAGAGTTACAATAAGAATTTTATACAAAGGGCATAGAAAATATTTTTAACAAAATCATAGAAGAAAATGTTGTAATTAGGGGAGAGGTGTGCGGGTTGTATGTTCCCCAGCCTCCGCTGGTCGCCTGCACCCGAAATAACCACATGACAAACTGGATTCATTTAAATACTGCCTTGCCCGTTATTTCTAGCCTTTTCCTGGCTAGCCCTCACCTCATAAACTAACCCATTATAAAAGTCTGTATGTCACCACGAGGTGGGTGACTTACCAGACAGATCTACGGTACTTCCTTCTGCAGCGGGGGCCTCATGGCGACTGGCTCACTTCCTTTCTTCTCCTCCCAGACTTCCGTTCTGTCTACTCCGCCCACCTAAGGGCTGACCTATCTATAAGCCAGGCAGCTCTTTATTCAACCAATAAGAGTAATACAAACTACAGGAGAACACTCCCACATCAAGAAAATATCTCAAATTTAGGGAAAGAGAAGCCTACCAGATACAATTGGTTTTTTTTTTTTTTGGTTTTTTTGAGACAGGGTTTCTCTGAGGCTTTGGAACTAGCTCTTGTAGACCAGGCTGGTCTCGAACTCACAAAGATCCGCCTGCCTCTGCCTCCCGAGTGCTGGGATTAAAGGCGTGCGCCATCACCACCCGGCTTTACCAGTTACAAACACAAAATACTAAAAGGACAGGAGCAATTTTAAAATTGAGTGGACATGAAATATATACAAAGAAAGTCTGTTGAAATCTGTAAAAGAAAATGGCCTAGTCACATAGCAAGACAGGCCTACCAGAGTAACTGCTGACTTTTCAACCCAGACTATATGAGAGAAAAGGGCTTGGACTCATGTCTTTCAAGCTGAAAGGCCACAGCTTCCAACCCAGACAAACATATACAGAAAAAAAAAAACTATCATGTTTGAAGTTGAAAATAAAATTTCCTTTGATAAAAGCAGGCTAAAAGAATTTGTGACCAGCAAGCCAGCTCTACAGAAGAAACTGGAGGGTACTTCGTTCTGGATAGAAAAATAAGCACAATTGAGACTACAGAAAAAAAAATCAGTGAGGCTAAGGTCTTACTTAAGCAAAAGAAGACCAAGAGATTTGTAGAGACCGTGAGAGCAACAAGATGACAAGGAGCTCTATGTAGCTTTCAATAAGCCCAAGGTTCTAAGGCAGTAGGCCAAGCAACTGGCACCAGGGAGTATATATTTCTATTCTGGTATCCAGTAAAAATTAACTCCAAACTAAATCTTGTCAGAATAAAAAAGAAAAAGAAAAAAGGAATGTTACCTCATACTGATCACAGGACTGAGCTGCCAAGAGGAAAATCAAAGGGATCTCAAGTAAACAGCCCAGTGGTGAACCTTACGGCATCAGTCCCCAAGGCAGTAGGTAGATGAAGAGAAATATTGAAGATTTAGGCAAAATTTGATGAAAAATATTTTAAACAGTAAGAAAAACAGATAGAACAAAGAGCTGGGTAACGGAAATGATAAAGAAAAGTGACAAATCCTTAGCCAAATTAACCAAAAGAAAGAGAAAATGAAATTAATAAAATTGTAGGTAAAAAGGAAGACTTTATAATAGACACTGAGAAAATTCAGATGATCACTCTTCAAGTAAACTTCCTCTAAATGGAACATGACTGGAGAAGTATCTCTTTAGCACATTTTCTTTTCGTCCACACCTGGGAGTGGCAAAGCTGGCTCACATAGTAGCTCTGGTTCTTTTTCTTTTTATGCTTTAAGATTTATTTCCAGAACAGCTGCTCCAGGTTACACTCCTACTAAAAGTATATAAGGGCTCCTGTCATACCATCATTCGCTATCAGTTGTATTCCTGATGATAGCCATTTGACTGTGGTGAGATAGAACCTTAGGTAGTGTATATCTCCATTTTCCTGAGGGCGATTTATATTCCTTTTTAAAATTTCCTGTTCAATTCTATGCCTCATCTCTTAACCAAACTGTCAGATATAATAGCTGGCGAAGATGCTTTCCCGTTTGTAGGGTGCCTCTTCACTCCACTGTCAGTTTCTTCTGCTGTATTATTCAAAGTGCTGAGACTGAGCGACAATGTGTACTCAGCCATAGAGGTGAGGTATATATATTCCAAAGCTCAGAGAACAGGTGACCCAAACTGTCTAATTGAAGGTATTAGGTAAGTGCTTAGTTGTAGCTTATTCAGTGTCCAGCAACCAGAACAATGGATGTGTCTATGGATACATTGTCATCGCTTCTTTGGTAACTGACAAATCTTGCATGCAGGAAAGGGAGCAGGCATATATTAAATATTGATTCTGAAAGGCAATTCAACTTTATCACTGTGATTTTAGTTTTACAGAAAAAGGAACAGACTGAAGGAGGTTAGCAGTGAAGAAACCGTAAATCAGGATTAAAGCTCACATCTGCCTATTTCTAAATCCCTTGCAAAGTCTTGATTCAAAGACCACCTCCACCACTAACCATGTGACATTTATTTTAGGGAAGTGAAGCACCTTCTTCCGCTCTATTTTGGAGCTCACTGTCGCTGGTTCTTTCCTTGTGTGTGGACACATCAGAAGCAAACCCAGCAATGCTTTCTATGCCTCTGCTCAGGTTATGGGAAGGGAGAATGCTCCCTGCTCTGGAGAGCCCTTTACTAAAGTAAAATGGGGAAACAGAAAGCACTCCCAATGCTGCAAGATTATGGGTGCACGCATTTAACGTTGCTCTTCAAATCTTTTGAGGAAGCTGAAATCTAATTTAATCTATTACATGATTGTACTAAATTGCCTAACCACATCAAAGCTCCAATGGCCTCACACTCTGGGAAGGGACATTGTTAAAATGGTTTCAAATATATAATGCAGTCTCTCAGGTGCTCAAGACAGAGACGCCCATCCCTGAATATAAAGCTCCCTTTACACTTGGAGATCAAAACAACAGAGCCATTATTTGAGAGGCTGGATGGAATACCAGATCCATTTCTTATTAGCTTCCATCATTAAAGAGAATTTTGTAGCATGGCTATTTTATAGGGTTTTTTTTCCTACCCCCCCCCCGATGTCCTTTAAAAAGAAAAGGCACTCCTAATGGGATGAAAGGGCAGAAGATTTTGAAGATCAAGATTATGAGTAAATTTTCCACTAATTGCACTGTTTTCTGCTTTCAGAAAAGAAAACCAAACACTATTTTCCACTTCCCCTCTGCATTTAATGCCACCCATTTTAGAAATGCAAAATTTCTCATTGAACTGCCTTTCAATGAGAAGGAGGAGGGCCGCTTCCGCCTCAGTCCGGCCTTGGTGAGGGTTTGTGAAGAATGTCCTAAGTGAAGCTATTCTCTGAGACAGTAAGTTTCCCCAGAGCAACCCTGGTGCACCAAGCGAGAAACTTTGTAGAACCCACAAAAATCAAGAAAAGCCATGATATTTCCAGAGATAACACTAAGGCAAGGTCCCGGTGTTCTCAAATGTGGGGGACATCCCCCACTCTCTTGACAACTCCTCTGGAAGCCTTGTAGCAGCAGAAGTCTGCCTCGGGCTGGCGAAAGAGTGTTTGAGGAAGCGGACTGCTTTGTACTCAGAGCAGAGTAGCCAGGGCCAGCTACAGGTGTGAGTCCTGGCTCCAAACCCTTGCTAGTTCTCAACATCAGGCCAGATTCTTTCTTTGTTCTGGGTCCCAGCTTCCATATCTCTAATAGCGTGGGCTAAAATATTGCCTTTAACATTACTGTGAGCAAATAAATTACGATGTCAAAATAAGTACAACCGCTCCAGGCACACAAGCTACTGGTGGTGCCATGTTCCTTATGCATCTCATGTAATCTTTTCCATGACCTCTCAGGCAATGCTTAGCTTCCATCTTTAGATGGCCAAACTGAAGTCTATAGAGATGAACTATTTTCCCAATGAAACACAGTTATTAAAGGATAATTTTTAAAAGGTAGGGAGGAATTTGTAATCCAGCTATAACCCTCCCCCACAAAAAAAATCCCATACTCTGTCCCTCCCACAGCACTATCCCACAATAGCACCAGAGATGCAGGGTCCTCACCAACAAATTGCTACCCACTCCCCCAGTCCTCTTCAAGAAATTTGCAGCTACCAACTTCACAAAATAAAGGAGAAGAAATCGAGGCATTGAAACTCTGTCTCTCTGCCAGTCCCCCAGATGAAGAGTTTGCCAAGATCTCCAGCTAACTTCGAGCAGACACTCAAGGCTCTTGGCTATTGGCCCCTTGCAGACTGGGCGCTCAGAAAGCTGAGTATTGCCTCTGTTTTGAATTTCTGTTGCATGTGTCCAGTAAATGCATAGTGTGAGCTCTTTAAACATGTCACGGGCCTATGCAAATGTGAGCCTAGCCTCAGAAATCCTTTAGGAGAATAATTTTAATTTGAGAAATCACAGTTATAAGAACTAAAGTTTTGAAGAAACTGTGATGCCACAGCCCAGGGAGGTCACGATCCACAATGTCAGCTGTTAGATGAAGAAACCTTGTCCAAGGCTGTTTGTGGAAGAACTAACAAGGTCTTCTCAGAGGCCTGACGCTGACTTGGTGCAGCTTTCCTTCCCGTACAGAGCCAGACCATAGAGGAAACAGATGTGACTGGGCATGGAACAGAACTACCCCAGGGCGAGAGAACACATCTTGTGTGACTTTGGGAAATGTCTGCAGACTGTCAGGGAGGAGCAGTTTGTTTCTGGAGCAGAGTTCCACCAGTTCCCCACAACCTCCAGAGCACTTCTTGGTGATCTGAAGAGAAATTAGATGAGGAAGGTTCCTTTAAGGAACCTCAGAATCCCAGAATTAGATGATGATTGGTCCCGCTGTCTATTCAAACTGACTAGTCTTCTGTCACCATTCCCCTGTAGTCATTAGAACTTGTTACTTTCATAGGGATCCCCCTCAGACTTTAGATACTCTCTCTTATCAGAAAATTGTTTCTTAGTTTTTTAAATAAATTACCTGTTACTGTTAACTATTTTCCCGATTCTATTCTCTGTCAATAACAATGTAACCACTGCCCTTAATAGGCTACTGTCATTTTTCAGACATGTACTTGCTATTTTATGCCTACTGTTTGTCACACTGTATCCTCAGGAACTAGACATGCCATCGTTATCCCCATATACTGATAAGGAAACTGTAGCATAACAAGACTAGATGACAAAGTCGCTCACAGGTAAATAGCAGCAGGTCTAGAATGTAGAGCTGATCAATTACACTTTTAACCTGCCAAGCAGCTAAGCACAGTCATCTTGGTTAAGCCCTGTCCAAAGAGCTAGAGGAGCGTACCATTGTCCTTGTTTCGTGGAGTTCACGTACCGGTATGAACCTTGTAGTTCAGTATAAAACTTATCTAGTGTATTAACTGCTTTTCTTGTTGCTACTGAGAAAAATCAAGACCAAAAAATCAGTTTAAGGAAGGACAGGGTCTTTCTGGTTTACAGTTCAAGTGCTTTCATCCATCGTGGTGGGTAAGACAAGGCAAAGCAGCCCTAGTCACACTACATTTCATTCAGAAGCTAAGAAGGAAGAATCCTGGTGCTCAGCTACTTTTCTCTTCTTTGTGTATGTAGTGCAGGACCCCAGACCATGGAATGGTACTGCCCAGAATTAGGATGAGTTTAACTTAATCTAAGGGTCCCTCATAGGCAGTCTCCTTGGTGATTCTAGATCCTGTCCAGTTGACAATCAATACAAACCATTGTGCTAGATGATGGAGTTGTAATCCAGGGACTCCCAGGCAATAAGGCTAGACATTCTCCCTGAGAGAGCAGAAGCCATTGCAGAGAAGATAAACTCTTGAAGCAGAGTTATAAATTGCTAGAAAGAAGGGCACTGGACAGTAAAGCTGAGGTAAAGCAATCCCACAGGATATAAATGCATTTGGTTATTCTCTGTTCAGGACTTGGAGTGTCCTTAAGTATGACTGCTAGACGTGTCCATGGAAGGGAATGGTTCTAGAGGAGTGTTGTGCAAAGCAGCCAATCTGCTAAATGCTTGTCTTTTAGCCCAAACATGCTAAAAAGAATATCCCACAATACAAGACCATGGATTGCTTCCTTCACCAAAAACGTCTCGCTATACAGTCTCTCAGTGGAAAGACGATGCTCAGTTACAAAACTTGCTTTTTGTTATCCTCGAGATCTTTTTCTCTTTATAAAGTTATAACAGTTGGTAATTGGACAGAGACCCATAGGACACTCCTTGGGAACTCTAGCTCGAGAAAAAAAAGTTCTTCTCAAGCAGCGGGGAGACGTCACCTCCCACTTCATCTGCAGTTCAGTCGTGTGAAATGGTAGCACTGTCTCTCCCTTCATTCAGGGACCTCTTAAGGTGCCCACAGGCTATCATCCAGACCTCAGTGCCGGGCTCAGTGGAGCTCAGAAGCAGCATGGTGCTAAGCAAAGACATGGAACCTGATGCCACATTTCCCGGCCAGTTTCCTTCTACTAGCTTGGGGACACAAATGATGCCTCAGTTCTAAACTTCAATACTTTGCCTGGAAGTGTCAAAGCAAACACCTACCTAATACGCTTGTAAACTGGAATTTATAATTGTGCATCAAAGTGTGTGTAACTGCCCATGTATGGAAGAGGAAGCTAAGATTTACCACATCCTTACATCTATCTCCCTGTTCTTGCTGCTCTTATTAAACCCATATACTGATATAAGAATATCAGTATGCCTTAACCTTCTGCTGTTATTGCTGGTTACAAGAATTACATCGTAGGATATCAGTTTCTTACCTAAGACCTAAGACTTTACCTCTCAAACTGTTTAAGAAACCTATTCCCACAAGCATTGTGCCAAGGATGATAATTCTCCCCCAGGGCCAACCTGCACTCCTAAATCACTCCCTAAAAGCTAGTTTGAAAAGGCCTGTTTATTTTGTCACTTTTCCCAGAGGCAAGGGCATTGCAGGCAATGGAGAGTAGGAAAATTAGACTATAAAGAAATATCTGACAGTGCTTCCTTAATCGTGGTTCACATCTGCTGATCCAGCCAAAAGAGAGGGGGCAGAGGTGAACTTTGCTATGGCACGGTGAATAATGCAATCATACGTTTGATACCAAACTACATTTAACTGCCATATAAATCCCGCCTGCCTCCCTACCACACCTCATTATCTCGCAGGAAATGTATAGCTTCTGCAAAGTCAAATGTGCTCTGACCTGTGCCTCTGAAGCTGGGACAGAGATGCCTGGCTGAGAGTCATGTGCTTGCTGTCCCAGCAATCCAGCTTCCTGCGTGCATGGGGAGGAACCTTGTGCAGACATCCTTAGCATTCCCTTGTTACGGGACATCAGACGAAATACTTGATCACTCCGCTTTTGGTCTGACAAATAGAAAATGGTAGTGTTCCTGCTTTGAAAATTAGAAGGTGCAGAGAACTTAGCAAATCATTCAAGGTCAAATCAAATCTATAGTCAAAGGTCTGGCCAGACAGCAAGTCGAAATCTGTCTTGACTCCAGCATTCTTTCCTCTCAAACAAAAAAGCCCTGTCTGTGTTTCTGATGCTCTGGTGTTTGGTAGACACAAATGAGGCTCAAGCAAACCCTTGACAATGGCATTTATGATTTAGGGCCTCTTATTCTCAACAGGCTGAATTACACCAGTTCCTCCAGAGGATGAAAATGTGTCACATAAACACAAATATAAATGTCCAAACTTGATTCTAGGAACATGGAGAAGGAACAGAACTGTTATAAGAAAGTGTAGGGGAAGCTATCTAGACCTCTGGAAGAGAAGGGGAGGGAAATCCAGAAACAGCTCTCACTATGTTAAGAGAGGAAAAAGCAGGTCGGGTCGCTTTTGCCCTGTTTTCAGCTGCAGGGACTGAGAAGCCCAGTCCAGGTTCAATGCCCCATTCTTAAAGCAGTGAACAAAATCCCTCTTTGTTCCCCAGTGAAACTTATCTCTGAAGAGCTGCACCACTTCCTGTGAGATAGAGCCCTGCAGATGTGTCCTGGGAGACCCGCCCCACTCCTCCGACTCCAGTCACAAGTGCAAGAATGGTCACTTTGTCCTGCTGGCGGAAAATGACACTGACTCCTCTGAGCCCTGCTGGGGTTACCAAGTGGGTAAAACTTCCTGCTCAGAAGAGGGTCTGAGGATGTGTTTGCCTCTGTGTCTGTGTGTCTCTGAGTGTGTGTGGGTCTATCTGTTTTTTTTTCTTCTTTTGTAAATTTGTTTAGCTATTTTTAGAGCTGAAGAAGACAGCAAGGAAGGCCAGTGTAGCCCAATGTTTTCCAAACCATATTCTGTGGAACCTGTCCAAAGATTGGAAGCCCCTGCAACTGGAAGGAGAAGACGGATTGAGTGAAAGCACTAAGTTTGTCCCTGCACCCTTCTCTCTGCCTCCCTGTCCCTTGCCAACTCCAACAATCAAAGGAGTTCTAACAATTTGATGTGGCAGAGTTGATAGCATTTCATTCAAAGACTTGTTTAGCTTTAAAGAGTTTTGATATGCCAGTTCCTGCTGTGGAACAATGGTTTTGTACCTTGTCAAGATTTGTCACTTGTATTTTAATAAAACGCTGATTGGCCACTAGCCAAGCAACCAGAACAGGAGAATTCTGGGAAGAGGAAAGGTTCAGTTTGCAGTTGTCATCCAGACACAGAGGAAACAAAATGAAAATGCCTCACTGATAAAAGGTACCAAGCCACGTGGCTAACACTGGCAAGAATTATGGGTTAATGGAAATTATAAGAGTTAATAAGAAGCCTGAGCTAATAGGCCAACCAGTTTATATTTAATGTAGGCCTCTATGTATTTCTTTGGGACTGAACAGCTGCGGGACCAGGAGGGACAGAAACCTCAGTCAACAAATTCCCTTGAGGTTAAGGATCCTTCTGAAAGTCTAGCTCCCATCCTGATAACACACAGCTGTGTGATCCTGATTCAACTCTTGCCTTAGCATTGTCATCTGTAAAATGAGGCGAACCTCACAGTGTACATTGTTATACTTACATACTATATAACTAGATACTCAAATTGAGCATGCACTTCATGTATATTCACAATCAGCACACTCTAGAGTCAAGCATTGTCTTTTGATAGGGAAATCAAAAATGATAAATATAATCTCTTCCAAAAAGGAACTCATGATCTGAGCTACAGACAGAAAACAAATTGTACAATGCGAGGTGAAGAGTCCTGAACTTAGCACAGGGCCATTATTTCAAACTATGGAATCCATAACAACTGTCTTTAGGAACTGCTGACCTGGCCTAACGAGGAATCGACTGTCTCTTACTTCCAATCAGTGACATTGACCCTCCCATGAAGAGGTGGGAATTCCATAATAAGACAAGAAGACCCTGTGGAGCTTTAATCTACTATCTTAACTTACCAATTAAAACCAAAGTTGCCTCAGAACTTAAGTAAAAAAATACACCCTAATATAGGCACAAAAATGAAAAAAGGAAACAAATAAACCACATCATCAAACACATTCAAAGAAGAGCTAGAAAGAAGGGGACCCAAGCACCATCTACAGTATCCAGCACAGCGTTAACAGCAGCCACACATGGTTTCCTATTCAGGGGTGACTATGAAGAGCTTAACCAAGGTGGATGAGCATTTCCGGAATGATAGCCTTACCCTTGTCAGTCCTATGTTTAGGGTTCACGGACAAATCCCTTGTGCTACACCACACACACCTCAGACATGTCAGGAGGGGAAATGAGGGCCCAGCCATTCAAGTTAAACGATTCGTTAAAAGTCCACTGAAAGCAAGTACATCTGGGTGCCTGCCCAAGCTCACCATCACCTGGTTGTGTGGTTTGTCTAATTTTTAATATCCTGCCTTTCCTCGTTTGGTAAATGGAATAACAATTACCTATGTAAAGGGATTGCTGTGCTATATAGTCTGCCATTTCCTCGTCCCTAACAACCTAGTTGTTATATTCAGTGCTCCCTGATGTTATTCAAGCCCCGTTTTTCTCTGAAATCAATCTAGTGGAAAACGATCCAGTGAAGACTGGATCTTCACTAAAAAAAAAAAAAAAGAAAGAAAAAGAAAAAAAGATGATGGGAAAAACATCAAATCCATGGGTTAACTTTTTGATTAAACGAGGAACAGTTACAACAAAGCCAGTACAGGTTTCTCTCAGAGGATCAGGGAAGAAAGGCCCTGTACAATGGCTTAATTCTCAACTAAGATAGAGTATAGTGTTCTTTGTGACATTCCCACTTGTAAACTCAGAACTCGTAGTTACCAACAGATAGTACGTAATATACAGAAATTCACATTTAGTGCTACTAAAATTGATGGGCTGTTTAAACGGGGCTGTTAGAAGGGGTTTTAATTTTTCTCCAGTGAAAAGGATGAGCCCCATTAAATTCATGTCTAGATAATGAAAAGGAGAGAAAGACTTGAAATTGGGAGTAACTGACAGGCGGAAGTGCATCACGCTTCCCCGTTTGTGTTTACATCTAACTGTGAATGGCACAGGACGTGAATGGGTTATGCTGGATCATTTTACTGTCAGCTCATTAAACTGGGAGCTCTTTTTCCCAGAGCTCAACTTTGTGAATGATTCTCAGTGAGAGTCAGCAAAGAACTTGTATTTGGTCTGAGCAACACTGGAACAGGGACCATTAGTCTCTGGAGGTCACAATGGCAAGCAGACACAGGTCTCCCTGGTTTTCAAGTGATCCTCACTTTCAGCCCACACCTAATTTTTCTTCTATCGCAGCAGCTCCACTGAGCAGTGCACTGCCCTAGGCTGGCCAGCAGACTCTTGAGGGCCAACCTCTACAGGCGGTCCCCTCACAGAGGCCACACTCTTGCTGACCTCACTACAAGCAGCTCCTTCTGTTTACTTCAGGGTGTAGACATGCCTGGTTCCTGTGGTGTTCCGTCTTACCCATCTGAACCAAGGTTCTGGAAAACGGAGTTGATGACATTTTCACCTAACTTTAATCATCTTTGTGATGCTCACCTCACCAGCACTTTCCACAGTTATGTAAGGTTTGGTCCTCACAGCTAATCAGGCAGTCTATGAGCTCTGCCTCCTTGACTGATCTTTGGCATATATAAAAAATTCAGTAGGAAACACAAAAACTGTCAAAACATCAAACCTAAAATACTTAGCACTGCCTTTAACACTGAGCAACAAAACAGGCAGAGTGAGAAATTAGGACACTGTTGGTTAAAAAAAATACAAAATCAAGGATAAAATTATTTTTATAGGCCAGATAAGGGGGAAATCTATTTTGTAAATGGCAAAATCATTAGCAAAGTTATCTGTTGTAGTAATTTGGAAGAAAGAACATACACCTCATGGTTTATAAGCTTATTGATCTGCTTTATATTCTTTCAAAGTCCTGATTGGTATCTTTATCTGCAAATGGTACATTAAGAGATATATAAACTAAGGAGATAAGTGAGCAATTTTGAGCAAAGCTGTTTTTTTTAATATATGTTCAAATTGTGTTACTACAACAATACTTGCATGAGTGTGTGACTTGTGCACACACACACACACACACAGAGGCATGCATGCACATATCTTTTTAGAGATCATGAATTGGAAAATGAGACTCTCCAACAAAACTTCTAGATTAAGAAACAGCCCTGGAATAAACATTAAAATTAAGTGTATGCTCTAACATTCTTTAATAAGAAATCTGATATTTTAAGACAACAACTGAAGAACCAAAACCAGTCCCCAGTCTGCACACCCAGCCCTAGCACCTGAAGCACAGATCCTGCACCAATTATCCCTGATAATTTCTCCCAGAACCAAGCCCATCTCCCAGGCTTAAGTCCACACATTGGCTTAGTCTGTGAATTCCCCAGAACCCTGATCACCACCTCCATTCCTGCACTCTCAGGCCAGACTCCAGACCAAAATTTCCTCACTGGATCAGCCTGAAGCAGACGAGACTCTCACATCAAACACACAACCAATGAAAAAAGTCCATATGCCCAGACCACATTGCAAAAACACAATATGAAGAACTAAAATATTATAACATCCCCAGCCCCCCCAAAAGGCAACACTAGATGAGTTCTTTAATGAAAATTATCTGAATGAAGCCCAGGACACAGAACTTAAAAACAGCAATCATAAACTTAATCAAAGAATTCAAAGAACTAAAGAAGACACAAATAAAATAGTTCAGTGAACTTACAGACAGGAAGTGCTTTATCAGTCTTCAAGAAAAGACAATTCAGGATTTCAGACGTGAATTCAGTAGAGAGACAAAAATGTTGACGAGAACTCAAGCTGAATTGAGGATGAAATTGCAAGATTCAATAACCCAATTGGAAAGTTCAGGGAAAGCCTTACCAGTAGGTTAGATCAAGTAGAAGATATTGGGACTTGAATATAATGTAAAATACTGAACCAGTCAAGCAAAAAGTATAGGAAAACTTTTAAGAAACACACACAAAAAAGTCCAGAAACTTTGGAACAGCATAAATCGTTGAGACATAAGGATAAATAAAGAGGAAGAATGACAGGTCAGTAGTATAGACCAGATCTCCATGACGCTCTTAGAAAAAAACTTCCCCAAATTAAGGAAAAATACAACCATACAGATACAAAAACACATAAAATATCAAACACACAGGACCAGAAAAGAAACTCCTCATTTAATATTATACTTAAAACACTAAATATACAGAAGAAGGAAAATGTATTGAATGCTGCAAGAGAAAGAAATCACAAATTCATAGAATGGAAAACCTATTAGAACAACAACTGATTCCTCGATGAAATTTTTAAAGGCCAAAAGAGCCTAGAACACTCTAAAAGCCTATGGATGACAATCCAGCCAAATAATCTGCCGTAGTTGAAGGAGGGGTAAGAAATCCATGACATAAACAGAATAAAGAAATCCATGTCTACCGCCACCAAACCAGTCCTCCAGAGAATACTAGAAGCAACACTTCATAGTGAGGAGAGGAATGTGAATAGCCAAGAGACTATAGAAAGAAAATAACTAAAACCACAATAGCTAGAACATAAAATAAGACTAAGAAAACAAACAACAAAAGAAAGAAGAAATAGAAAGAAAGAAAGAAAGAAAGAAAGAAAGAAAGAAAGAAAGAAAGAAAGAAAGAAAGAGACAGTACTCAACACATACCTTTCAACAATAACTTGAACTATTCATGTCCCCAGTCAAACAACACAGGTTGGTTGTATGGATTAAGAAACAAGATCCAGGGTTGGGGATATTTCTCAAAGGTTCAGAGGGCTGGCTGTTCTCTCTATTCAACTTCTTTTTCAAAATTTTTTATTTATTTTCTTACAAAAACTATCTCTTCTCATTTTACATACCAACCCTAGTTCTCACTGTCTCCCCCTTCTCCTGTTCCCTCCACCTTCCTCCCCACTCCACCCTCCATCCACTCCTCAGAGAGAGTAAGGCTTCCCATGAAGAATCAACAAAGTCTAGCACATTGCTTTGAGGAGGGACCAAGGCCCTCCCTACTATATCTAGGCTGAGCAAGGAATCTTTCCAAAGAGAATGAGTTCCAAAAAGCCAGTACAAGCAGTAAGGGTAAATCCTGGTGCCACTACCAGTGGCCCCACAGTCTGCCCCAGCCATACAACTGTCACCTACATTCAGAGGGTCTACAGGAAAAGTAAAAATATAGTCGAAGATTTGTTACTAAAATTACTCTGTATCATGAAGAAACACATAATTCCTGTGCTATTGAAATGACTATAGAAAAGGAAAAGAGCAAAAATCTTAACAAGCGAATTTAGAAAATGAACATGAGCCTGATACTTTATACATTGGAATCATAAGAGATACTACTCTAACTAAAATACAAAGCTGTGAAAATGTCATCATTCTGTGTACTATATAAGCAAATCACAGCTCCAGGTTTTATGGATCATATGCTATGACATATGAAAAAGATATTACACAACTAATAAAACATAAAAAATAAAAGAATTCTGGCTTATCTTCCAGAGGCCCCAGCATACACATTCAAACTCCCAGCCATCTCTAGCTCCAGTACCAGGAAATCTGACACTGTCTTCTAGTCTCCGTGAGCACAAAGCTTGTACATAGTACACAGAAATACATTCAGGCAGAAAAAAATACATATAATATTTTTGGGGGTTTTTTCGAGACAGGGTTTCTCTGTGGCTTTGGAGCCTGCACTGGAACTAGCTCTTGTAGACCAGGCTGGTCTCGAACTCACAAAGATCCGCCTGCCTCTGCCTCCCGAGTGCTGGGATTAAAGGCGTGGGCCACCACCGCCCGTCTCATATAATATTTTTTTTAATTTTTTAAAAGGAACAAAATGCATTTTTCAGTTTATAAAACTTGTAATGATTTCAACTGTAAATACCACCTTAAAGTTAAAGGCTAGAGAAAGCAAACTAAGCAAATGGAAGCATTAAGCAAACAGGTATAGCTATCCTAATAGCTGACAAAATACATTTTAAACGAAAGCAAATCAAAAGAGATAAAGAGAGCCACTTCATTCTAATCAAGGGAACAATTTACCAAGAAGACATGACTATTATAAAAATATAGAGATATATACACCAAACTTTGGCATACCCAATTTCATAAAAGTGTTCTACTGGACTATATGACCCAGATTAACTCAAATTTAGCAACCATATTGATTTAAATACCCTACTTTCTCCAATAAATAGGTTTATTTGGACAAAATATAAACAGAGAAACACTCTAATTAAATAATAACATATATGAAATGAACCTAACAGATATCTACACAATGTTTCACCCAAACACTAAAGATTATATATTCTACTCAGCAGTTCATCTCAGGTTTTCTAAATTCAACTGAATATTGAGACACAAAACAAATCTTAACAAATTCAGAAAAATTGAAATAACTCCGTGTATTCTATCTGACCATAATGTAATAAAGCCTAAAATCAATAGCAAACAAATCTCTAGTAATTACACAAACTCAGAGATTTTTAAAAATTGAATGATGGATAGGTAAAAGAAGAAACAAAAATATTTCTGAAACATAATGGGAATGAAAGCACAATGTAACAAAATCAATACGACACACTAAAGTCAGTCAATATGGAAAATATATAGCTCTAAGGGAATGTGCCTACATCGAAAATCAGAAAGACTGCAAACAAATGACTTATTGATGCAACTCAAGACTTTGAAGAATCAAGAGCAAACCATGCCCAGATCCAGTAGATGGAAATAAAAAATCAAAGGAGACATTAATGAAATAGAAACAAAGACAATGATACAAAGAATCAACAAATCTGGCTCTTTGATAATATAAACAAGATTAGCAGACCCTTAACCACCCAACTAGCTAAAAGAAAGAGAAGATCCAAACAATTAGAATCAAAAATAAACAGGGCAATATCACAACAGATGCCAAAGAAAGTTATAGTATTATAAAGGGAACACTCTAAGAACTTATTTTTTAAAATAATGGTAAATATATACTTTTAGTTACTTTGTTGGGTCATAAGGTTGTTAAAAATTTGCTAAATTAGATACCAAGCAAAACAGAAAGGTACTTTAGAAGTCCAGTTAGTTACCTAGGAGTTTATTTAAACTAAGGAAAAGGTCATGTTTTAATGCAATACATGCTTGAAATAACAACTGTGACAAACAGCAAAAAGAATTAGAGAATGCTGCACTTGTGATCCATGCAAAACATCAACATTTTGGGTTGTACATGATTAAAGAAACATCTCACTTTTTGGAATATTGTAATAGCCAATATATAGAGGCATGCCTTCATGTGGGCATAGGAACGCAAGTTAGAAAAGAAAAAAAATCACACTGGAACTACTCAATTTCTTTAAAACCACTGAGCAAGAAAAGTAACACTGAACTTCCATACTGCTCTTATGCAGTTATTTATTATTTTATATTATATTTTATATTAATATTATATATTTATGCGTTATTCCATTTATTATTTTATTTTTTCTAAATAGTACCTTGACTTAAACCCAAGAGCAAAGTTTATACTGATGTCACCAATGTTAATGATTCTTGGGATCTCAGGAAGATTCTTATTCTTTACAGCTGAGAAACCAGCCTCAAATCTCTCCAGTTTATTTTGTGCATCAATTTGTGTAACAATCTCATTCACAATGGTCTCTAATACCATTTCCCCCATCACCATTTCTGCAAGAATACTGTGACCCTTGTCTACATGGAATATTAAATCTAGTTCACAGGCATTTTCAAAATATTTATCTAATGTTTCCACAAATACTTGAATTAGGTCTAAAATGCCAGGTTCACTTTCTGAGGAATCCACACAGAAGACAAAATATAGTGTTGCTTAATGTCTTTGAGTCAGTATCTTGTCAAAGCCTCCGATTAATAACCCTTCTAGGAAATTATAAACGTTCTCATCTCGCTTAGACACCGTATGAAAAGTCTCCCTGATGATCTGCTGTTGCGCTGATCTTCACTATAGAAGATCACTTGGAGAGCCAGCCGCGGTTACCCGTGGTTGTTGAAGATGAGGATGGCCTTGATCATGGTTGGGCTGGACCAACCCGGTGGGTGCTGGGGTCCTGGGCGGGGGCAGGCCTGCGAGCCTCACCTCTGGGAGCTTGCTGCCACTGCTTCTCCACGCGCCCCCTCCCACACGAGCTACTCTAATTTATACTCCATTAAATTTGAAAATATTTTTAAATGGACAAGTGTCCAGACTCAGCCAAATCACCAAAGTTAAAGCAAGACAAGACCAACAACTTAAAGAGACCAATAACAAATAAGATAAAACAAATTTAAAAATGGCATATAACTAACAGAAGCCCAGGCCCATATGGATTCACAGAATTCTACCAAACTATTAAAGATGTACAAACAGTACTTTGTTTTGTTTTGGTTTTTGGTTTTTCGAGTTAGGATTTCTCTGTGTAACAGCCCTGACTGCCCTAAAACTAGCTCTATTAAACCAGGCTGGCCTTGAACTCACACAGATCTGTTTACCTCTGCCCAATGCTGGGATTAAAGGTGTATGCCACCACCAGCTGGCCAACCAATACTTCTTAAATATTCCAAAACAGAAAAAGTACTTTCAAACTCTATTACTCTAACACAAAAAGGAGGTAAAAATGCAGCAAAAACAGAATAGTACATACATGTTAAAATCTCTAATAAATATAGATGCAAAAATTCTCAATAATAAACTTTGAAACTGAATTCAGTCGTATATCAAACATCTACTGCAATCAAGTTGACTCTATCTAGAAGATTCAGGAAGAGTTCAACCTACACATCGTCAGTAAATTTAACAAATCATATAAATGATAAAAATTCTCAATTTTAAAAAGTGAATTTAAAAATCTTAGAGCCATTTCCAATAGCATTCTAGTTTTCTATATAAGACAGAAGTTTATCTCAAAAAAATATTCATTTTGCGATATTTAAGTAAATTCTGGACCCCAGTACAACAAATAGGAAATCCACAAAAATTTTAAGATTTTTGAGCTGAATAGAACACTGTCGACATTAACTAAAAGGAAAGAATACTATTGAGCCGGGCGGTGGTGGCACACGCCTTTAATCCCAGCACTCGGGAGGCAGAGGCAGGCGGATCCCTGTGAGTTCGAGACCAGCCTGGTCTACAAGAGCTAGTTCCAGTGCAGGCTCCAAAGCCACAGAGAAACCCTGTCTCAAAAAAACCAAAAAAAAAAAAAAAAGAATACTATTGAAATGAGTTCTCCAAGCCTCATACTTTCTGTTCACAATAAAGAAGTTGATGATGTATTAAACTATGATGATGTATTTATGGTCGGTATTTGCATACAGACAACTCCTAAACAGATACATGAGGTCATCTATACCTGAAAATACCTATGGATTAGTGGAAAGTGCCTGAATTAGTTCAGCCACACTATGAATGGACCCAATCTAAAGTGCTAACCTACAGAACAATGAGTAAGTAAATAGTTGCCTATTGAATCATTAACTTCTTTGGCGGTTTGTTCTATGGTGATAAAAAAAAAATTGGGGTGTTTTAAAGAAAACAAGACTTTAAAACAGAAATCTAGAATTTATTCTCTAGACTGAAGGGCCTTGGAAAAAGCATGTGAGGCACTCACATGGGAACATCACTCAAGCTGTCCAAGGCATGTTTCTTATGGGGCATACCCTAGGCATTGCCCCACAGCCCTGAACCATGTTCTCTAAGACAGAACAAAAGTCATTAATGAATTATATGTGGATGATAAAAGGCCCAATACTTGCCCATAGTTGGAAGTTGGAAAATAGGCCTCTAAT
>JAQHUG010000012.1:14702370-14714922 GCA_028555095.1 Dicrostonyx torquatus | reverse complement strand
AAAGAGTCTCACAAATAGACCAAGCTACACAACTGTTACAAATATGTTGAGGGCCTAGGATGGTCCTTTTAGGAGAGCCTGCTCATTTGTTCCCAACTGCATAGACCCGAAACAATCACCCCGAAACTATATTATTTGCAATACTGTTTGGCCAATAGCTTAAGCATATTGCTAGCTAGCTCTTATATCCTAAACTAACCCATCTCCATTAATCTGTGCATCAGCATGAGGTCGTGGCCTACTGGCAAATTTTAAGCACACTCCAGCAGAAGCATCTGTCCCCGGTGGTGGCTACATGGCTTCTCTCTGACTCTGCCTACTCTCTATATATATCTTTTCGAACCTTGCTATATTCTGTCAAGCCATTGGCCGAAAGCAGCTTCTTTATTCATTAACCAATAAAAGTAACACATATACAGAAGGACCTCCCACACCATTGTCCCATCAGGCTTCGTGGTTGTCAATTCAGACTTTGTGAGCGCCTGTGAGCCCAGGTTAGTTGTTTCTGTGATTTCCCTTGTGATGACCTTGACTCCATTGGCTTGTAGAATTCTTCCTGCCTCTCTTCAGCAGGATTCCGTGAGGTCAACCCAATGCTTGGCTGTGGTCTCTTTATCTGTTTCCATCAATTACTGAGTAAAAGCTCTCTGGTGACAATGGGAGTAGTCAACAATGGGAGTAGTGCCACACTTCCCATAGGCAGGATAGACTGTAGGTCAAAGGTAGTATGGCTGGGCTGGTGTCTTGATCCCTCCACAGAAAGTCCTGCCTGAGCACAGGAGATGGCCAGTTCAGGCTAAACACACACCGTTGCTCTCAGTCCTAGCTGGGGTCATCCTTGTAGATGCCAAGGAGTTTCCCTTGCCCCAGGTTTCTCTCTGACCCTGAAACACTTCCTCTTTCCAGTTATCTCTTACAATACTCTTCCCCCTCCATCCATCCTCCAACCAATCCCTTATGTTCCCATCACTACCTGCCCCAAGTCCACCAAGGAGATTTCTTCTGTTTCCCTTTCCCTGAAAGATCTGTATTGTTCCTTCTTGAGTCCTCCTTGTCACCTAGCCTCTTTGAGACTGTGGATTATAGCATGGTTATCCAAGAAAGGCATCTTTTGACCAAGAAATTTTTAACAATTTCTTCATATTTTTAAGAATCATTATGAAGAAAAAGTATACATTCATTTACAAACAATGAGATCAAAACCCCAAGTTCCTCTTGGAAATATTATGTTTTGTTTCCTACAATTCATACACGTTAATAAAATATAAATAATAAATACATAAGAAAATAATAAAATTTTAAAGTTATTTAAAAGTAGAATAGTTAAAAATCACAGTTAAAGATTTTAACTATTGGTTTTCAATAAAGGGTGACTATATGGGCTTGCATTCCTA
Source organism: Dicrostonyx torquatus (assembly GCA_028555095.1). Lineage (NCBI taxonomy): Eukaryota > Metazoa > Chordata > Mammalia > Rodentia > Cricetidae > Dicrostonyx > Dicrostonyx torquatus. The sequence continues at coordinate 14,713,528 of JAQHUG010000012.1, read as the reverse complement.
GCAGCAGTGTGTGATGGCTCACTTCTCTCCACACCTTTGCTAGGCCCTTATGCTCTTCCATTCTCTTGGTAATCATTCTCTGGGATGCCATGTGATTTTAAGCACGTTTTTATGCATGTGTTCACTATTTGTATATCTTCTTTGTCTATTGTAGATCTTCTGCCTATTTTTCCCAATCTTATTGTTTAGTTTTTGCTCTTGAGTTTTGAGAGTTCTTTATACATTCTGGGTGTTCGGTTCTTGTCAGCTTTATAATGCACAAGCTATTTTTCTTTCATTTGTAGATTGTGTCTGTACTGTGTTGTTCATTTGGCAAAAGCTTTTTACTTAAGTGTAATCCTTTTATCTGCATTGTTTTTTGTGTGGTTTTGGATCTTTTCTAAGAAATCTTGACCATCCACTGTCCTAAAGCCTTCCCACATGTCTCATTCTACCTGCCTCATAGTTTCAGGTCTTATCCTTAAGTCTTTGGTCAATTTGGAGTTGATTTTCATTGAGAGCGAAGAAGGATTCTTTCAACAATAGCAATATTGAAATTCGTTTCAAAAGTTTGGATGAGTCCGGGTATGGATATCAAATTTTCCCAAATGCAATGTTTTAATCAGTGATGAAGCAATATGCAGACTGACCTAATGGGCCATTCTGCAATATGTGCGGTGCCACTCAGAAGATAGCAGCCACTTAGCAACCAAGGAAGCAGGAAGAACTGAAAACACGGTCCTCACAGCCAGATGATGTCACAGAGGACCTTCAGCCATATCTCTTTCCCTCCTGGAATGAGAATAATCTAGCACATTCCTCAAACAACTACACTGAGGAGACCAGCAGGGTTTTCAAGGGCCACTCTTTATTCCAAGTAACCGCACAGAGTGGTGAGTGTTGACTGGCACAGCACAACCATTTCTGCCATGACAGGAGTCCTGGAAAGGAGCTAACAGAGTCTCACACAGCATGTGAGTGATGAGGGAAGGTTCCCATCACATAAAAGATGTATGTTATTTATTCTATATTCATAAATTGGCAAATACGCTTTGATAGAAACAAAAATCTAAAAATATATGTAAAGGTGATTTTATATAAAATGGAGTAAGCAAGACTTCAAAGATAACAGAATTTTGTTCTTTTCTTTTTCTTTTTTGAGTATAATATAATTACACTACTTCCAAATTCCCTTTCTTCACTCCAAATCCTCCCATACCCCCGTTTCTCAATCCATAGCTTTTTCCCCATTGATTGTAAACTAATAGGATTTCATATTATAATTATGAATGTGTTCTACAACGTGTGCTAAAGATATAAATATTATAACCTAACTGCAACGTTTTCTTTTCTTTCTTATATTTGAGCAAATCTTTTTAAATTTCAAGGTTTTTTGTTTTAATTTGATTTAGGATTTCATATTTGTGAGTGTGGGGAGTGAAAGAAGTCCTGAATGAATGAAGTCCTCAGTGAATGTGTGCTGTTGACATGAGCATGTCCATTTCAGGGACCATAACCTTGGACTCATGAGAAAATGGCAAAAAAAAAAAAAAACACCTCACACAGATATACTCACATGGTGAAGTTCTTCTTATCCATTTATGAATATTGATAGTGTGTGCAAAACACATCCACCGTAGCTTTCTCCCACTGGCTGTGTAAGGTCTACAGAGTGCCCACCAAAGAAGTGTCTCCTACAGAGATTGACTGAACCCGCTTCCCTGTTAGCTGTCTATAAATAACCTTTCCTCTTTATCTGTATGCAATAACATCACCTATGTGTTCAATTGCATATAATAAACATATTGAGTTTTCAGGATGCTGCAGTTTCTCCATCAGAGAGCCCATTCCACCCAGTCCCAGCTTTCCTGTGTTTCTCTGTGTGCCTATCATTTCTTCAGTCCCTCATGTGTCTTAGCCAGATAAATCCCTAAAAGTTACACAAGAACTCATCACATGAATCTATATTTACATCATTTCCATGCCTCTTTCTCCTGATTCCAACTCCTCCTGTGTTCCACACACACACTCCTCTCAAATCCATGACCTCATCTTCTTATATTGGCTTGTGTATGTGTGTGTGTGTATACATGTGCATATATAAATATAACCTACTAAGTCCATGTAGTGTTGCTCATATGTGTATTTGATAAGGGATGACCGCTTGGAATTGGTTAAACTATCAGGGATGCCTTTTCCCTAAAGGCACTGATTTATCCCCTCTCAGCAGCCACTAGTTGCCTTTAGCTCTTTCTTTAAGAATAAGGTCTTGTGAGCTTTTCCCCACCCACATTGGCATATCAACTGGTGTTGCTATTATTTGGCTCTAGTTTAGGGAACAATATTTTTGATATTTGATAGGTTCAGTTTCCTTGTTGTATATAAAGGACATAATTTCACAACATTCGTATTGGCCCCTGACTCTTACAATCTTTCTGTCCCCTTCTTCAGTGTTCCCTGCGCCTTAGGTGTAGGAGTTACATTGTAGATGTATCCATTGGTTTGGGAACCGGGATAATTGTTCTCTGCATTTTGACCAGCCATAGATTTCTATAATAATAATCAAAATTATTACCCTATGACTTTTACTTATTCAGTAGTAATTTGTCATTACAATGATTTTTTAGTCATTTAGCATTTAAGTTCCTATTAACTTTAAAGAAAACTTAATCATGAAAGTCAGAAACAATTAGAATAATAAATATAAGTTATAAAACTAAAATTATATTTATAAAGATTGTATACATCATATACAATATTTAAATGCTGTAACAGAATTATGTGATATAACACAATAAGGTAATAGTATTTCCATTTTTAAAAAGCTACAAATCAATTTCATTTCATTGTATAAATTGTCATTTATTTATATTGATTCATATGGTTAAAAAAAGGCTTGTTTCACTGTTCATATACAAATTATTGATACTTATGCCCAAATTTAATATTCACACGAATTTTTGAATGTTTCAAAATGTTTTTCATCTGTGTTGTATAACTGTTAAAATAGGTATGACATAAATTGATGGATATTTCATATCAATTAGAAAGCAAAAGCAATGAAAGGATTCTCCACACTAGAAAGTAATTCCTTATTGATCAGAAATCAACCATATTCGAGCCTTCTGAAAAAGACAGACTTGGTAAGTAACTAATCTGCCTTTGCTTTTACCTAAGGGTAATTTTTCCTAATTTTCTGCACATTCTGAGGCGGACTCTATCTTTGATATTATAATTATGTAAACCATAAATCTTTAATGTAAGTGATAAATATATTCAGTAAGAGAAGTAAATATTTTTTAAAAAATGTTTTTTTTTGGATGTCTGCAAGAAATTGTTCATGAGAAGAGATGTTTAGTTGCTTGTATAGTTCCATCATTCCATCGCTGGGTCAAAGCCCCAAGACCAAAAACATCTTAGGAGAGGAATGCATTTTTCTTTTCCTTTCTTCTCTTTCCTTTTAATACTTTCAAGTCATAAATCATCAACAATGAAAGACAGTGAAGGAAAGCAAAAGTCATGAAGAAATATTACCTTACTGGCTTTTTGGCAGGCCTTTGTTTAGTTAGCTTCTTATGCAGCCCAAAACCATGTATCTGCCTAGGGCAGTGGTTCTCAATCTGTTGGTTTTGACTCCTTTGAGATCAAATGGCCCTTTCACAAGGGTCACATAAGATCATCAGAAAATACAGATATGTACATTAAAATTCATAAATATAGCAAAATTACAAGTATGAAGTAGCAACAAAAAATAATTTATGGGTCACCAGAACATGAAGAACTGTATAAAAGGATCACAGCATTAGGAAGGTTGAGAACCACTGACCTAGGGAATGGTGCCATTCACAGTGAGCTAGGCCCTCCTATATCAGCTGACAATCAACCACACACACACACACACACAGAGAGAGAGAGAGAGAGAGAGAGAGAGAGAGAGAGAGAGAGAGAGAGAAAGAAAGAGAAAGAGAGAGAAATGATGCAACAAGCCCACATGATCTCTGCAATCCCACAACTGGGACTTCCTTCTCAGGTGAGACTAGGCTGTGTCAAGTTGACAGTTCAAACAGACTAGGACAGTTGCATATGCCAGCTCTCAACACGAGAACCTGATTAGAACAGAGGCACCCATGTGGTCTTTAATTATTTTTTAGAGTTATGAAATACATGGCTCTCCAAAAAGCAAAGCCTTGAATACAACGTAAGACTGCATCTGTTCATAGCAACCCAGGCCGCTGGGTGAGCAATGTTGAGTAAGGTACTTTGTTATGACAACTTTATAAAAAAGATATCAAGAGGTAACAAGCAGCATATGGGGAAGGAAATTTTGTATTTTGTACATGAGTGTGGAGTATGCTTTCATTTCTCATTATTTAAGAGCTATAGGAGAGTGACATCAGCAAGATGGCAGAATTGGAAACACAGAATCCCATTGCCCTCATAGAAAGGTTGACTGAAATATACACGTATGAGTGGGAAATGCATTTATGAGAGCCCCAGGAATCAGTGGGGAAATTTCAATACCTTAAGTTCAAAGCCAAGAATAGTCACATTGAGAATGGTAAGTCAAGCACAGTGTTACACATCCTTAATCTCAGCTGCTTAGGAAGCTGAGGTAGGAAGATTATAATTTCGAGGGCAACCTGAGCAATACTGGTCTTGGAAGAAACAGAGGAAGGAAGGAAGGATGGAAGGAAAGAAGGAAGGAAGGAAGGAAGGAAGGAAGGAAGGAAGGAAGGAAGGAAGGAAGGGGTAAAATGGAGGGTTGATAGAGAAAACAGTTGAAGAAGCAATCCTATTTCAAATATGTCACTTTCTCCAGAGCCAAGGACCCACATCCCTGAGGACAAAAGCCCAATTTGCAGTTTCTTCCTTGGGAGGTAAAGAGAAAAGTAGAATTTACATTCAAAGTCTTTCCTCTCCAGGAGCTAATTTCTGTCTCACATACTTCACAGTCTTCATGCCTAGGGGCTACAGAGAACAAAAGTGAGCTCAGCAGTCTGTGTCATTGCCAGAGAACTTGTAATAACTTGTAATGTCACACAGCCCACCACAATAGGGAGTGAGAGGCCAGCCTGTGGCTTTGGGAGTGGAAGGTATGAAAGGAACATGTGTCAGAAAAATCCCAGCTCTTCAGTGTGCTTCAGAGAGACTGGTTTCTGGCTTACTCAACAAACGTTCCTGATAGAGGTATAGTAAGTACCTTGTTGGCCTGGGGCCACAGGGAGAGGCACATAGGTTAGCACTGTGAAACTTGTACTACTACAGATAGACAGTAGAGGGAGAAGGAGACTACAAACTTAAAAATAAACCAGCAAAATTCTGACAGACTTACATATAACAAGGATGGAAAATGTATACCTGGGAAACATGAGAGGGTTCCAGAATCTTCACCTCAGATGACGATAAAAGTTTTTCCTTATATGGAGAGGTATAAAGATATAGAGGCAGGTATTTTTCAAATCTATTACTCCAAATACAAACATACAGGGCATATAAAAAAATTAGAAAGAATGGACCAATCACAGGAACAAAATGAATCTCCAAAACCTGACTGCAAGCAATGGAGTTAAATGAATTACCAAATCAAGAATTCAAAATAATCATATTATATATATATTTAATCAACTCACAAAAAAATTAATGAACAGAATGGCAGTATCCATTCTCTTAAAAAAAATTTAGGTAGCCAACAGTGATTTTAAAGCAAAAGGAAAAAATAGAATTAAAAATTTGCAAGAGAGTAAGGGCATTAGTAACTCCATCACTAAAGGGAATCGACAGACACAAAGATGGGACACTGACCTTATCCAGTCAGAAGGGTAATAAAAATAAACATAAAAAGTGAAAAGAGCTTAAAGAAATTTGGGGACACCATAAAATAGAGAGGTTAGGAAAGAAAGGGGTGAGTGCTTTGTGAGATTGCTTGCTAGGTTCTTGGTTAAAAATCCCAGTGCTAAAGCAATAAATAAAAAAACTAAAGTTGAGAGAAAGAACAGAAATGAAGCAGATGATAAAAGATTGTCTGAATAAATGTGGCTAACCATTCCCAAACCTGCGGAAGGAAATGGACATCCAGATGTCCAAAGACCCTAGTTGAGATGAATCCAAAAGAAAGCACATACTAGGAGAAATTATATTCAAGTTGTCAAAATCAGAGATAAGGGATTTTGGAAGCTCCGCAATAAAAGTGACTTATCATATACAAGAAAGACTTGGTAAGGCGGTCAAGGGATTTCTCATTGCAACCTTACCAAGCAGGGGTATACGCAAAGTCAAAGTCAAGTGCTAAAGAAAAAGAATGTCAATCAAGAGTACTATATCTGACCAAAGTCACTCCAAAAATAAAGCAGAAATACCTTCTAGATAAATAAGAATTGAGGGAATTCATTGCCACTGCATTTATTAAAGCAAGATATGCTAAAGAGAATTTTTAATTGAAATGAAAATATAATGAAGAGTCTTACAAAAGCATATGAAGGTAGAAATCTCAATGGTAAAGGTAAATGTATAGTCAAATACAGTCTAGTAAAATACCATAATTTACAGTGCACAAATTAATTTCATTTATGGTACCAGATATAATTGAAAAATAAGTATAGCTCTAAAATATAATTTGTGATATTAATGACACCATGTAGGGATAGAGGGCTGAAGGTGTGGCCCAGAGTCAGAACATTTGCTGATTATACACAAGGTCTGGGCTCAATCATAAGCATCCCCAAAAGAATGAAGGAGTAAATAAAACATAAAAATTGTATGTACTGTTGAAAATTAGCTGCGGTCAGCTTGAAGTCAGAGTTATAAATATAAGTTATGATATGTAAACCCTAGGGTAAACACAAAGACAATGCCTGTAGATTATGCACAGAGGAAAATAAAATTGCAACGCTCCACTGCAAAACAACACAGAGATGAAAAGAAAGACCCCCAAGAACTGTAAGACACACAGAAAACAATTACTAAAAAGCAGTCATAAGTTCTTCTCTACAATAAATTGTTTTGAATACATTGATTAAACACCTGAAGCAGTGTTTCTCATCCTTCCTAGTGCTGCAACCCTTTAATACAGTTCCTCATATTGTGATGATCTCCACAACCATAAAATTATTTTTGTTGCTACTTCATAACTGTAATTTTTGCTACTGTTGTGAATCGTAATGTACATATTTTCAGAGATACAGGTTTATTAATGGGGTCGTGACCCATAGATTGAGATTTGTTGATCTCAATGAATTTGTTTTTAAAAAAAAAGAAAACAAAATCCAACTCTTTGCTATCTACAAGATACAATTGAGATTTAAAGACATGCACAGAATAAAAGTAAGATATAGACAATGATGTTTCTTACAAACAATAATGAAGACAGAGAGGCTGTTGTGCACACACCAGGCAAAGATACTTTAAATTTTTTTAAAGGCATGAAAGATAAAGATATAAGTAATGATAAAAACAGCCAACTTATCAGAATTTGTACTCAGAGCATCCAAATATAGGAAACAAACATTGACAGGACTGGAGAAATATACAGCAACACGAAACACTGAGAGATTACGATATGCACTATCAATAATAGAGGGGACATTCAGACAGAAATCAGTAAACAGACCATAAGCTTGAAAAGAGGAAATAGGCCAGATGAACTGAGCCCACATATGAAGAATATTCTGTGTAGTGGACACAGAACTCACTATTCCCAACTCTAATGGGACATTCTGCAGTATACACAGAATGTTAGATCACAAAACATGTCTTAACAAATTAAATAAGGTTTAATTAATATCAAATATCATTTCCATTTCAAAAAATGAAAGTAAAAATTAGAGATTCTCAGACACATGTAAATAAATAACTTACTCTTGTACAGTCAATGAGCCTAAGAATAAATCAAAGGATAAATTGAAAATGTTTTAACTTTATTGTTAATTTAAACTTATATATTCTTTATCATAATTAAAAACAAACTTAGAACTTGTTAAATGAGAAATAAATAGCAGCTATACTACAAAAAAATATTGTCCAGATATAGATAGTCAAGAACAAGGCTTCCTAAACTTTCCACTCATGACTCCTTTACACCTGAGAAATTTTTATGACAATTGATAAACAGGTATATAAAATAAATATATATTTACTGGTAACAAATTACAAAAAAAGAATATCATTAAGCAATTATTTGACATACATATGGTTTTATCATTTATTAAAAACTAAAACAAGGAAGCTGGAGAGATGGCTCAGTGGTTAAGAGTACTGATTGTTTTTCCAGAGGACCCGGGTTCAATTCCCAGCACCCACATGGCAGCTCACAACTGTCTGAAGATCCAGTTGCAGGGGATCTGACACCTTCACACCAATGCACATAAAATAAAAATGCACATAGTTAAATAAATCATAAAAATATTTTAAAAACTAAACCAAATTTGCTTGCTAATAAGATGGACATGCTTGATAACATTCACATAAAGAACTGACTCAACTGATTACTGGATATCGCAGGACATAGAACATCTTGAATATTCATTCAAGTAATCAATATTTATTTGTATAATTATCAATCCTTACAACACCATTCTGCATAAATACAGAATACGATGCAGGAGTATGTTTAGATCCATTTCAGAAATTATGAGAAACTCTGCCTTAATCAAAAGGCAAAATTCGTTGAATGTTTTTCTTTGTAATTTTTTATATATTTTCATTAAAATATAATTATATCATTTTCCCCCTTCTCTTTTCTCCCTCTGGATACTCCCAAGGTCCCCCAGATCTCAAATTGGTAAATTCTTATTCCATTATTATTGTTATATGCATATACACATAACCATGTAAATACAACTTGCTGAGTCCATTCTGTTGTTTGGTTTATATATATGGTTTCAGAGACAGTGTTTGCACTAAATAACTAATTATGGGGCTTATTCCCGGTAGATGATAACTCCTCCATTCTCAGCAGCCATCAGTTGCCTGTAGTTCTCCATCCAGGGATGTGACCCCTGTGACATTTTCCCCTTACCTGTCCACATGTCTATTGATATTGCCATTGTTCAGACCTTGTTTACACAGATGAGAAACTGTTTCAGAGAAGACTTCCTGGTGTTTTAGTTCTGATAATTTCCCCATTCCCTCTTCTGTGATGTTTGTAGAACCTCCGATGCAGAAGTTCTGGTGCAGATGTATCCACTGGGCCTGGGCTCCACGGGATCTGGTGACATCTGCTTAGTGTCCAGCTGGGGATGTCTGATTGGTCTCCATGCTTCTAAAGGGAAGCTTGCTGATAGAGGGTGACAGTTACATTTATCTGTGGGGATAAGATTGAGGATGTAGTCAGGAATTAAGCTGGTCTAGCAGAGTGGCTAGCATCTCATCTAAGATCTATGACCTTGCTAGCCAGGTAAAGCTGGATAGGTTTCTAGTACCATGCATGCTTTTCCTCCCGTTGAATGGGCCCAAGTGCAGTTAGACAGTCTTTGGTTACCACCAACTGGCGAGGGCCACTTACCTCACCTGTTCGTTTCCTTTATGAATATCTTGCCATGCTGTATATTGTGAATTCTAATTGATCTTAATAATAAAAACAAGGAGTCGGGTATCAGGGTAGATGCTGAAAGATCAGAGAAATAAAGGAGCCAGCCGCTAGGGAGACTTCTTATCTCTACCGAATCCTCATGCTGAAGGGGGCGATCCTGTCTCTATGAACCCTCAGACTGAACGGGTCAGAGATTCTGTCTCCACCTGCCTTACATTCCTGTCCTTACCTCCCTAGTGCTAGGATTAAAGGTGTATGCCTCCCAAGTGCTGGGATCAAAGACATGAGATCCCAACTGCTGGGACCAAAGATGTGTGCCACCACTGCCTCGCTGCTCCACCCTCTGATCCTAAGGCAAGCTTTATTTGTCAGAGTACAAATGAAATATCACCACAGTTCTGGTCATTGCCATGGTTGGTAAGTATCACATCTGGGTAGGACTATTAATTGCCTCCCACCCCCACCCTCACCTTGGCAGCTTGCATAGTATTTTCTGGTACCCTGGAAGCTAGACCACAGGAAAGAGGCTTGCAGGTCAGATCCAGCACAAATAATTTGAGTATTGTATCCTAGATGTGCAGTATATAGGAACAGTCTGAGAGGCCACCAAGGGCAACAGGAGTAGATCATGTGGTTTGGGGAGTCTCTTGAATTGCCCTGACAAGTCATTCAAAAGGAGATGTCCCATGCCTGTTCCTGGGGGGGGGGGGTTGTCTGTTTATTGTGGGGAGCATTGTTGGCCACAATGGTGTGATATCCTGTAAGGTATATACAATAGATCACACCCATAAATATACCTGTGTGTGTGTGCCCGCATGTGTGTGCACGTGCGTATCTTATATGGCTATAGGTTAATATAAAATAAGACATTGAAGCTTTATCAAATAACCTTGGTGTTATTTCCCCCACCTCCTCCTTCTGTATTAATCTTTTTTTTTGCTCACCAGACAATCCCACATTTTCCTATTTCCTGCTCACATCACCTACTTCCCTGTTATTCTCTGAGATCCCCCTGCCTTGCTATGGCTCTTTTATACTTTCCCGGCTTCTGTGGCTAGAACTGCACATAAAAGAACACACAGCATTTGTCTTTCTGGGTCTGGGTTACCTCACCTAGTATAATCTTTTCTATTTACCCAGAAAATGTAGTTTATGCACTCACTGAATGTTATTTTTTTAAAAAGAAGCTCAGCAACTCAGACAGCAATTTTTAAAATCAAATAATCTAAAGCAATGTAATACAAATATACACTAATTTAATCTTGAATGCTGAGGAATAGATACTTTTCCCCTACACACACACACCCGCACACATACACACACACATACACACACACATACACACACACACACAATAAAATACTGTAGAAGAGAAGAAATTTTTGTATGAGCAATACAGACACTGCAATTTATAATACAAACTAGTCTCCAATCAGAGCCATGTGTTTCAAACAGCATTCATAGGCTTAGCACAGCATGACAGCAAGCAGGAGTGCAGAATGTACTCTCAAAGCCAAGGCTGCAGTGAAGTCCCATGATGCAACACAGGTGGGCACTGCCTAAAGCACCTCAGAATCACTGTGCATCAAACTTGGAATTTGCGTTTGCTTGTTGCAGACTCAGAAACCTTCCACTGAGGCTGGAGAGATGGCT
>JAQHUG010000012.1:14645787-14695763 GCA_028555095.1 Dicrostonyx torquatus | reverse complement strand
GCAGGCAGGCTGGTTGAGAATCTCAGGGATAGGTGGGCAGGCAGGCTGGTTGAGAATCTCAGGGGTAGGTGGGCAGGCAGGCTGGTTGGGAGTCTCAGGGGTAGGTGGGCAGGCAGGCTGGTTGGGAGTCTCAGGGGTAGGTGGGCAGGCAGGCTGGTTGGGAGTCTCAGGGATAGGTGGGCAGGCAGGCTGGTTGGGAGTCTCAGGGGTAGGTGGGCAGGCAGGCTGGTTGGGAATCTCAGGGGTAGGTGGGAAGGTAGACTGGAAGACATGATTGTGGGCATGAGCACTAGTATCCGAGCTGTGCTGAAACCAGACACAGGTTGTTAGGGATGATTCAGCCTCACGGCACAGGACCAGAAGATAGAAACACAGGGCACTTCTCAAGAGGGGAACAGCATAAGCAGAGCAGTAGTCATAGCACAGCGTTTGTTACATATTAAGAAATACGCATTTGGTGCATAGTTTAACTTATAACTACACATACTCAGAGAGGTTAATTAAAATGAGAGAGGCCACACCATCAGTAACCCCCAGAGCAGGGTATGCGACTTCACAAACAGTTCTCTCAACCCTGAAAGACATGAATACTGCATTACACATGGCCCTTTAGCAACCCAGAAGCAGAGTCTGAACTGTTGGTCGGTATTGTACACCTGTTGGCAGCAGTCTTGGAGGCCTCTCCGCACCGCACTGGAGGAAAGACCCAACTACAAGTCTCGTGCTCTGGGATCATTGTTTTGCTGTTGTTGTTTTGCTTTGCTTTGCTTTATCATTATATAAAGTGTATGTTTCAGTGGGGAAACTTTGTCTGTGATGGCCAGAGCAAGGTTAGAAAGTCATTGACACTTGGCCTAAGACTTCTCGTGATGGTCCATTTCATTCCTGGTGCTTCCCCTTATCACCTGGACCTTATTCTGTCTCCTGACTGTACAGCTAGGGGATCCCACTCCTTATAATACATACTCAAGGAAAGTTAAAAAAGATAAAATAAACATAATAAGACTCTATGGGCTTCTTTCCTGATGGGAATGCTGCCTTCGCCTTAGATCCACTCACGTGCATGGAGAAGTGTTCAAATGACAAGAGTTAAATTCAAGCCATGTAGCCGCTTTTTTTTACATTTTTTTTCTGACTGAAGGCAAACCATTTAGATGTTTGTTTCCAGAAAAGGCATCTGTCAGCAATCAAAGGGGGGAAAATGCATAAAGCAATGCAATTGTTTGGAGTAGCATTTCCTGGATCATGTTAAATGCTTGAATTGTTCCCCATTATGCTCACCAAATAATTTTATTTCCCACAATAATTGCAATATTTAACATGTTTTATTTAATCTTGTTTTAAGGCTATTAACAACGTGCCACACTGTGAACAGGCTGCCGTACGAAGAAGGGCAGCTCCCATCAGGCTTTACGTTGAAAATGATCAAGTTAAATGTATCTAATTGTTGTGGATTGAAAACTATTATCCAGAAAAATATCTAACATGTCTTTGTTCAAGACTACTATGTTATCTGCTGCAGCGTCCGCTCAGGTAACTCCATCATTCACAAAATGAAATCTGGATGCCAGTTTAGGCAGTACCCATTCATTCATAAATAACGGGCAAGCATAAACCGTTCTGCATCCTGGAAAAGCTGTGACTCTGAGGACAAACACCTCCAATTTCCGAGGCTTCTGACAGACACGCTTAGACATGAAAACACGGCAGCCTCCCAAGGAGACATGGTCGCACACCTTTATGCAGGACAGGAAGCTGAAGAAGACAGAGTGGGAAAGAGAGCCTGAGCGATGTGAATGGGTGGAAGGGAGGGAGATTCAAAGACAGAGTATAGCTTCTTTTTCCTATTCCTTGGAGGGGGGCGGGGGACGGGGGAGCCAAGTTACTATTTTACATTTTACATAGAATTTACAAACCCTTTCCTTGTCTTTCTCCAATTGGAATTGCACAAAGCTGTGGGGGTTCTGGCCGGGAATGTTGGGGTGCATTTCTGAAAGGAGCGTGTGTCCTTCGGCAGACTCCGGCACCAATCAAACATTTGCTGGGCTATCACAGATTCTTGGAGGAGATCTGAGACCAGGGACATGCAAACACAAAGAACCTACCAAGGAGTGAGAATAATTCTCCTAGCCCCGTGTTATTAGAAGAGTACAATGGGGGATGAGAAAGAGAATAAATGCCCAATTTATTGTATGTGCTGTTCGTCCCTAAATGCAGCCCCTGAGCCATGCCCGAAAAAAGAGAAAATGCCTCTATTTCTAAAGACTAAAAATGACTTTACTGAAATGATTTTGGTCAAAAAGAGATATCTACTGTACTATCATAAGGCTAAATAGTTAATAATAATAATATAACAACCCTTACAACTACTAAGGAGTAGGCAATAAATAAAAAAATAATCTGACTTCCTAGCAACTTAAAGACCTGAACGAAGCTACCAAAACATAATTAGATTGAAAAGATGGCTAGAAAAAAAATCCATTAGATAGTTGGGCTGTAAAAACACAATTCTGCAAGGACCACAGTTGGATCATTTTGAGAAGTAGCATTCAATTCTCCCGGGCTCCGATGTGTCCACACGGAAGGCCTCTAGGCATGGGACTGTAGACCACCGTCACTGGTGGAAAGCTGGGGATCCCAGGGTTGCTCATCTTCCAAACAGAACTCAGGATGCATGTGCAGTGCTATTGTTGCACAGGTGTTTTCTGCAGCCCCAGCACAGCTCAGTTCACAGAAATGACAGCTACCAAATGCAAGTGACCAAATACAAAACTGAACTCTTCCTTTTCCCCATTAGTCCTGAATAAGTGGTTTGAATTCAGAAGCTGTCTAAAGTTTTTCCCCCTTAAAAGTAGTCATTTTTCAGTACTTCTTATTGCATGCTCTTGGGTTTTTCATGAGAGAAAAAAAAAAGCTTAACCTGAAATTCCTACCAAAAAAAAAAAAAAAAGGATGGCTTAAATCATAGTAAGAAAATCAGAGTGAGTTTTTCCTAACTAAGAGCACTCTCATATCAAATTTAGCCTGAACTGTGTAAAAATGAATTGACAGTAAGTGCTTGCTTTATTTTTAAAGAATGAAGACGTCCAGAATTCATTTTAACAACATCAAAAATATAGCTATATAGCCTAGTGCTGGCTAGAATGAGTAGCACATCAGGAATGCAGTCATTTGCTCACATACAAACACAACTAAACACAATGCCAACTCAACCAGAAAGCAAGAGACTCCGGTACTGGCATCTTGTACTTAGGTTCTTTCATAACCAAATTAACTAATGAATTAATTAAAAATCAAAAAAAAACCAAACAAGGTATAGAAAGAGCAATATTTTGCCCCTGGAATTTTTTTCTTCTTGGAAAACCTGTCCAGTTATTCCCAGATTTAGTTTTAGACTCTTTGCTTTGCTTCCAAGGGAGATGTGCAGCACAGCAAAACCGAACCAAACACTTTCTAAAACGCGCAGCTCACGTTCTTGAGGAGAGTGGCTGTGAAAAACAGATACTGAATCAGACTTAAAGTCTGAGTTGGGGGGGGAGGGAAAAAAACGCCCCAAACATTGCATGATAGTCTCTAAGCAGTTCCATCTGTCAGGCAGAAATTTTAGGCTAATAGCCTGTGGCGATCTCCCTCCGCAGCCCACTACCTGCCTTTGTCCTATTAAATCTCTTTATTCTCCTTAAAAAAAGGGGGGGGGGGTTGGTTGTTGGAAGGAAAGGAAAAACCTTGCAGACCAAAATCATCCGAGTGATGAAGCCCTAATTTTAACCACCTCCCTTTGATGTGTAGCAGTGGGCTCTTGTTTTAAAGAGGGAGAAGGGAAGACAGTGAGAGCAGCAGAACCCTCATCTCCACTTCACCTTGCCACTGGGTCTGGGAGAGATTGGTTCATTGTCAAGGAGATTTTTTTTTTACCCATGATTCCATATGGTATGGACCGGACTACATGTTGCCCCACATGCCACTGCAAATGTTTTCTCAATTAGGTGTCTTATCTCCCGTGAGTTAGCATCAGATGAAGCTTGCTGACAGCGTAATGGCAGGGAAAGCTTCCGACGGCTCCATCAAATGGCAGCTTTGCTACGACATCTCGGCCAGAACTTGGTGGATGGTGAGTTGGCAGCCGGGACTGCCTTTTTTTTTCCTTTTCCCCCCCTTTTCTACTTTCCCTCCCTCTTTGACAAAATGTCCCAGACCTCACATTCATCAAACTCACATTTGATTTTTTTCACACTCTTCAGTGGGGCTGCCTCACACTGCTTCCTCTTGCCACCCTCCCTCTCCCCGCCACTCTGCAACTTGAGTTCCCAGTACTGCTTGCCCTTGTTTTCTATGGGACAGTATTTGGTGTTTGGGGGTTTTTATATTATGATTATTCTTATTAACAAACATTTTAAGAGTATCTAAAGTTTTAAGATAGAATTCTGTGTTTTAGCCACAGACGTCTGTAGATAGCAAAGGAGCAGTTTGTCCTGCCCCTTGGGTTTTGTGCCCTCTCCCTAGCTTCACATCCTCTTTACTTTTGTTTTTGAGAACTATGGGGTGCATGGTTCTCCTTGGCTGTGGAATTTTCTAGGGGTGCATATTGAGTACGGGAGAAAAACAAGCCCCGTGTGAATCCTTTCATGCCCCAGGAATGGGAATGCCTCAAGTCACCTGTGAGAGTACTCTGTCCCTCATCTTCCGTCAGGGGACCGTAGCTCCCACATCTAACTTTTTCAAGTTTGTTTATGTCAGAGGAGCAGATCTTTCGTCCCTTAGAACTGCCAACTCTGAGTGGAGCAGATCCACACATGCTTTCTTTCAGTTACTCTGGGCAAAAGAAAGTTTCAGGAACTTCTGCTTGTAGCTGCGGAATGAGTTAACTCCCATGTTATGGTCAACCAGGCCAGACAACCTTTGACTTCTGGGATCTATAAGAGCCAGAGTGAAGGGGGAGGATGTACAATAGCTCATTGTCACAGGAGACGCTCGTCCTGTGAGGAAGAGAGTCCCAGAATCATTGCTGTCCTCGTTAGGGTGGTGTCCGTTAAGGATTAATTCGTTAGCACCGCATTCCTAGTTTTCTGTAATTATTATTCTTGCAGCAAGCGTGAATTCTTCCAGGGAGTGAAAAAAAAAAAGTTTGCTCCCAGGACAATGAATGTATTATCCGTTCCTAACTGGACCGTGAACTTCAGCTCATTTCACATAGATATCAGTTTAAGAAAAGGAGAGTGTGTGATGTAGAAGGGGGAGCCTGGCGAATGGAATTACAAAACAGGGCATGGTTCACTGTGCGATCTACAGAAAATGTACTCTCCCTTGCTGGACAAATGGTGCTATCATTTTGGCGAGATGTAGGAATTCGGAAGACTGAGGCTATTAAAGAGAACTACTGCGGGATTCTATTCGGCTGCTGCCTGGGATTCAGTATGTCCATTCCAAGGACTTGAGCAAAAGTAGTTGTGGGTATGTGCATACATGTCTATTTTCTCTGGCAATTTCTTAACTAGACATGAGAAACTTTACCAGTGGCTGCAGGACAATATTACAGACGGCTTGTGGCTAATGAGACTTGCAACCGCCTATCTATTACGACCCTGAACTTTTATTCAAGGCATTTATTTTCCCATTAGACTTTCTGCCAGTAAGAGTTTGCTTGTATGAGACGGTGATATTGCTTCAATTCACACAGCTTGTTAAGCACTACAAATGAATTTACTGATTAGTCTGGCAATTATTTTCTAGGCTAAGTTGTAAGCTTGAAAAAAAAACTGTGCTGATGCCATGTTCTGGATAAAACACTTCTTTTCCTTACTGTATTTCAAGAGGTCCTAAATTTTATAGACTGTTACTTTTTATGGCAAATTATGTCTTTATTATTACGATTATCTCTTGCAAAGATCACCAAATGCTTTTCTTTTCTTTTCTTTTTTTAAATTGGGAAAACTGTAAATTCTTTGCTGTCAAGTTTACTTGGAAGTTGTTTTTCATTTAAAATTATTTTACAGATGTTTTACCGCAGGGAATATAATGTATAAAAGTGGTGGGAACATTTAGCAATGCATTTCACTGAAGATAAACAATGCTGGAAGCTTGCACACTGCTGTTTAGGCTGCCCACTGCAAAGAAGTGTCTTCAGTTCTTCTTGATTTTTGTTTTGAATAAGGGGTGAGAAATCTACAGGCTCTTTAGAGAAGTTGTAGAAATTACCATAGGGAATAAATTGAAATTTTAGTTCCCTTAGGAATATTGCACACCATAGCATTTTAGACCTACCAGTTACAAATAATTCTGATGTAAATTTCCATTATTGGCAGTCAACTAAAGAAAAGCTTTAATGAAGGGGGAAACAACTAATTAAAAGAATAAAAATTTCACATAATTTTTAGAACTCCTCCTTTGAATAGCCCTCAGTCTTTTTCCCTCAGTATTACCACCTTACTAACCCAAAGAATTCTTCCAAACTGAAAAATAAATAAATAAATAAATTTCTCCTGGTTTACAAGGTTCTTCAAGCAAAGGACAGTTCAAGATCTGAATTTCACATTAAAGGCAAATAAAACTTTAAAATTACCTCCTGTGTCATCTGGCTGCTCAGACTCCAGGCTCCTAGTGGGAACCTCCGGCTTGGTCCTCCCAGCATACAAAGGCAAGTCAGTGAATGCCCCCTCCGCCCGTGGAGACTCGGCCTCAGCTGCCAGCACCGGGATATGCAATTTTGCTTTTTAATGAATCGTAAACAATTTGTATGGCAAATGAGTTTGTTTGTTTTAGTTTGGGGGCATGTGCTGGGCCAGGTTATGGGGGATCGTCACCTCTTCCAGGATTTAGGTGCAAATGGGTGGAGCTTGCATCACTTTTGAATTGTTTTTTTTCCTAAATAATAAAGACACACTAGGATGAAAGAAACCGGTCAATGAAAGATTGAGAAGAACTCCCCCTCTCTCCTCTCCTTTCCTCCCTGCCCCCCATAACCGCTCTGGCTTACAGTAGAGTGTAGTGCCCTTTCTGATAACTAACTGGAAATCGGCTGGATGAAAGAATTACCTTTCTTTTTGAATATAAGTTTTAGCTTCATCTTTAAAAGATGACTTACACTTAAGAAACAGTTATTTTGAGGTGTGAATTGCTGAGAAGGGACATCTCTGGCTACTTCTTTAGGATAAAAGTTAACGCTTTCTTGAGGAACATTGCCTATAAGAAATTAAAAAATGTATTTGTATATCAAAATGGAGCAAAAAAAAGGATGTGGGATATTCCAAAGTCTAATGAAAACTTTTATTCATTGCCACTAAGTTGTAAACAACTGGGAGGCTGACAGGCACCCCAGTTCAAGCATGCACATTTTAACAGTAATTACCTTTGGCACTGCCTCTTAGGGGGAATCTTTTGATATCCGAGCCACTTCTCTGATGCTTTAATCATGTAAATCAAGAAATAGATATTGCGTATCAACTTCATCTCACTGTGTTGTGACATCTCTAGTTGAAACTTTCCGACAGTAAGCTAAAGAAAGTGCTCACAAAATTTTTCCTAGCTCTAAACAAATTGGAAATGCCCCGAATGCACATGTATGCTACAAGAGAGGCTTCCACCCACCAGAACACCTCCATTCTCCCCACAGGGCTTTAAAATGGGCAGGCTAATCCTTCTCCCCGGCAAACTAACTTAGTGAGAAGGGTTTGTTATGGGAAAATTTGTCTGTGAATTCCAAAATACACTTGTCTCTCTTCTATCATTCAAATTTAAAATTTATGATGATTAAAGCAAAAAAAAAAACTACATGCTGATTCTGCAAGTAGATGTCGTTACCCAGGCCAAACTCCGAACCAATTATTTTTGACAATTTCTTTAGAAACATTAATTGTCAATCAGTAATTGTTATTTTAGTCTAATTGTTTGTGACTCAAACTTGGTATACCAGGAACATGTTTGGGCAAGAAGGATCTGCCATACCTTACGGTATAAATACCTGTTTTTTTCAAAATACGCATGTAAAAATCATGTTTCTGTGAAATACTGTCTTACTCTGTCTACCAATTAAAAGCCATCACCTGGGGTGTACTTCCACAATGATTGGCAGCTTCATGTTCATGGAAGCCTCTTGCTGCTGTTTGCCTGAGTTCATGTCATGAGCACATTTTCCATTTTAAATGTTATCAACTGAACAACTTTTCCTAATGACCACTTTCTGCATGCCTTTGAAGACAATGCCTAAGGAAGACTGTCCTAAGAGTTGGCACCAGCCCTTTCAAGATAATGATTGAAATAACTTGGAAACTGCAAAAATGGTAATAAATGAAAAGACTCAAAAGGATAAGGCCCAGGAAAAAATCAAGCATATCATCGTCTCAGTATCTGGTCTATTTTTAGAAGAGTCCATGGTAAACATATTTATTTACTTTGAATTTACCATATTTGCATGCTTTTTAGAAATATTTCTATGTTCTCAGCTAATTATTAAATAAGCAACTTTAAATAAAGGCCACCGTTGTAAATACGTGTAACCATATTATGTCTAAGAATATCTACCGCCCTCAGATGTTTCTGTGCCCTCAAAACATTCCTTTTCTCTCAGCACTAGAAGTAATAGGTTCTAAGAAAAATCTGAATGGGGTCGGGTTGACTTTATTTCTTCCACATACAGTAAGAATTTATCCTTATCGTTTTCTTTGAGGTCAGCCCTGTACAACTGCTTTTCAAACACAATTCACTATTCTCAGAGAGAAGCAAATACATTAGGCTAGTTCCTTTTTTTTTCCTCCTTAAATCTAATTATGGTCCAAATCTGCTTCATTCGGAAATGTGATTGGCTGTGTAAGCTAGCCTGGGCTCTTCTGCTATCTTTCTCAAAAATCTTGATTTCCGGTTGTTACGGTCGTATTTCTCCTGTGAACTTTAGACAGTGAAGTAAACGCTTTGTCCTTCCTTATTTTCTACTTGATTTTCCTTCACCTGTCCTGAATATTGTCAGGAGTGTTTCTAATTTAAAACCAAGAGAATCAGGGGCTGATTAGAAGACAGGAAATTGGAGGATTAAGCTGTCTGGTTGCACTTCCTTTACTTATCAGCACTCAGGAACTCACTCTAGATTGCAAACTCAACAGGACAGTTTCGACAATGCATTGTTCTTTTCTGGATGCTGGCGTACATATCGTGAGGGGTGTGTGGCAGCCTGTGCATGCCCACAATCACACGTGTCTGCGAGTGTTCCTGTGTGCACTTGTATGACAAGGAAAGACTCTGCAGCTGTGAGTCGTAAGTGGACATTTTCAAGTGAAATAGCCCTGACCCAAATGGGGACTTGTAATGTAGGCATGAAAGTTCATCTAAAGACGACCATTCCAGGCTAGTTCTGTGAAATTTTATAAATAATGGAAGGCTACAAGGGAGAAGGCAAGATAATGTGCTTCTGGAAGCAGATGCTGATAGCCCTTACGCAGTCCCTCTCTCTGAGTTTGGCTCAGAACTGCAAACACTCAGATCGGATAGAGAGGTAACTCAAAACAAGTGAACGAGTTAATTTAACAGGATTCTCAAGGCCACTCTGGGATCCCTTTGCCTCCAGACAAGAATGGATTCTTTCTTCTTGTGACAGAGTCTGAAGGCTCCAGATGAGCCTATATTATGAAATGGACTCGAGGAGGGAATGAAACAGTAGACCGTGACAAGAGCATAAAGATTTGTCTTACGTCATCTAATCACCCGAAATTAATAACGTAGCACAAGTAAGCTGACCTTATAAATTTTTACTGCATTGTGTATATTTGCAGGGCTGCCCTCTAGAAGCCAGCTGAAAAGTCCCTCTTTTGTCCTCACTCTGCCCACTGTCTGGCCCTCAATAAGAATTTGCTAGGTGGATTGAAGAGCGTTCTTGGTGGCTATGTAAGCTTTTCCTACCTTGTCCTGCAGAACAACAGAAGATAAAGAGAATAGGAAGGGATGGCGTGACAAGAGAGAGGAGTTAGTAGGTTAGGCTGGTAACGAGGGGTTCACCATGGAAGGCTTGTGCAGACCACTGTGTACCACTGAGAAGGCCCAGACAACAGCTGCTGTTTCTGCTCACAGGTAGAAAGGACTCCCTCAGTGACTAGATCAATATTTCACCCGCACAGGGAACCTGGATCGATGCCAATATGGTAGATATAGACTAGGTACTTTGGATAATTTTTATCTTATCACAAACCTATTTTATAGCCAAAAGAAGCAAGATGGTCAAGGCTTTCCCATCACCCGAGACAAGGCACACTCTGAAAACAAGCTGCTTGGGCTGTAGAGTCCACTTGTTTAATTTAGACCCACCTGTCTCGGGTGGGTTAATAATTGGAATGTAATACTACTCAGAACTACAAATGATTGGGACCATCCATTTGTAGAGACACAAGTCTGCTTGCTATAGAGGTGCAAAGTTTATAACGTGGCAGAAGGAAGAACAGGACACCAGTCTTGCGACATCGACTCCTGATCTAAAAGAGTAATCCATCTTCCTGTTACACCACAGGAAGGTTCAGTGCTGTCAAGGGAGCTAAAGAAACCATGAGAGACCAGCCAGTTATGATGCATAAATCTAGTTATTCACCAAAAATGTATGTTTATAGGAAGTAAACATATCTAAGTTCTTAAAGAATAGTAGGGACTTTTCCCTGTTATTTAATATCTATTTAGTGGATATTTCACTTACAGTTTCAAGTGGACTATGCCACTTTTCAAAAGGCCATTTTTTTCCACAGAAAAGTATCTATTCTCTCCTTTCTTTCTTCTCTTCCTTCCCCCACCTCTCCTCATAAGCACAATGATAACCTAGAATTTGGTGTTGAAGATTAGTGTTGGACAGTTTTCATCGCCACAAGATTTCCTAAGTAAAGGTTTGTCCCAATACAAACTTTTCAATAAGAGAAGACACAATGCAGGTTATATTTGTCTAATGTCAACGGTCTTAATATACTCACTAAAAATAAACACCTATTCTCCAGAAAATTGCTGACTGTAAGCAACACATCTCGGCCAGGGCTCTTTTTTGGTGGCATGTGTTGGACAGAATTTTTTATTCCTGTGTGTGAGACCCTTGATAGGCTCATGCTGTTGCCAAGCTAACTGTTTTAAAGGGTAATAAGGACCAGGTCAAAGATGGATATAAATGATCCCAGGCAGAGCAGCCTGCTCAGAGCCATGATACATGGAAAAAGCTGGGACACATAAGCAGAATTAGGCACTCGATACAAATAACTGACCCATGTTTGACCACATATCCCTACATGACTAGTATATAGACAAGCCTACACTATCTAGGAGACAGTGACCCTGAAGTTTCTAAGACAGTCCCCTCTGCTGCTCGCCCCCAATTTTCCTCAAGCACCTTCTCCACAGATGTGAGCCTTTAACTCATGCTAATGAAATGGCTTAGCAGCTGGATTTAATAAACTCCCTTCAGATGCTGAAAAGATAAACATTGTCAACTAAATAATTGATTTCATCCATTTATTTAAGAAGCAATTAAAATCAGCATACATTGTTCTGACTTTCTTATTTTAAGAAAATAGTAATCTCGCTTCTCATTTTGTAACTGCGCAGGAAACAACCTGCTAACAGGTGTTCCTGCCGTGCTCCATGAATGGCAGGGAACCCTTGAAAAACACGTTACCCAACAGACAGGTCAAAGTTTGCACAGTATTGAAGGTAGGGCTCTTAAGAAAGGAAACATGAAAAGAATTGAAATAATTATAAAAGGGGAGCTGCTATAACTTCTCAATTAGAAGTCAAGAAATAAAGCTAAGCACACCAAGTCATAAATCCAACTATTTCCTAATCAAGCCTATCAGCTAATGAATTCAATGGGGAGCACTGGGTGGGACGGCTGGGAAGCAGTATCTATTTGCCCAGTGCATATGGTACATATAGCCCTACAGTGACCACACAGACTAGGTCTGCTACATGGGACTTGGTGTTCTGGATGCACACCATGGGTCATAAGACAGAATGAGATTCCAGCATCCGTGGGTTTCACTGGAAGAAACAGCAAGAGACTTAAAGGCAAATAACCCGGGGGAAAAGTCACAGCCCTGCAAGTCACACTGCATGCCAAGCCATTCACATCTCCTTTCCTCCTGGCAGGTTGTTGTAGGTAGAAGGAAGGCAGAGGATTGGTGAGTGTATCAAAGAGGAAAGGGGGCCCTCGGGCACGAGAAAGCATTAAGCACACTATACAGGTGCTAGATTTTAAAAAAGGGGGGTTATCCTTAAGCACCCAGGCTGGAGAACATGCCCATTTTCTTCTCCCAACAAATTCAACCCCTCCTCAATTCCCAGTGGAAAGGAGGGCTCCTTTGTGGAGCCTCTCTTGTCCCAGAAGCAAAACGAGTCACTTCCCCTACAAGCCCCAGGAAGCCTTGCTCAAAGAATCCCATCAGTGACTGCCAAATCATGTTGAACTGTTTCAATTTGCTCTCTAGGGCTATGTTGTTTCTTTAATAACTTGCGTCTAGGCCTTGAGCTTCATTATCTGAGGTGTCTGGCTTGTACCATGAACTTAAAAGAACCATAGCTCAACAAGATATTGGAAAGTGTGGGCAGTAAGGACCAATCGGCCTTTCTCTGTGTTTCCCCAGAGAGAGAATATTCCATAGGCTTCTGTCCTGCCACTTGCTTCTGAGATCTCTGGCTACCATTTGATGGACTCCTGTGTGTGTGGTGGGTTCTTCAAGCACTTTCCACAGGGTCCCTGCAAGCTATTATTTGCATTTCCACTGTACCAGCGAGGAAACTGGGTCCTTGCTGAGAGGAAGGGGCCAATAAGAGGTTTGAGAGTCCAAAGCTGTACCTGTTGCAATGGTTCTAATGTGCCCAGCACTGCCACACTCCCATGCTAGCTCCAAAGACAGTGGCCCGTGACCATGTTATTAAATGAGGACAGATTTCCTCCACTGTACAGACAAGACTGGAGTTCTAGAGGCCTAAGTTCTCCTAAACTCGAATTCACTCCAAAGCCCAGGTTATAGTGATCCTTCTATGAAATAACCACCAGGTCAGAGAACAGAGCATTCTTTCAAGAAAAGCAAGCAAGCTCTTTCTCCTCCCTGAGTGACAGGTCAGCAGATTTTCTTTTCTGTGTTCTCTTTTCTTTCTTCTTTTGTTTGCTCTTTAGTCTTTTTATTTTTTAAATGGGCATGAATTATTTCCTCATAAAAATGATATTTAGGGGTGGGGAGATGACTTGATAATAAATTTACTTGCTTCACAGGCATGAGGACCTGAGTTTAGATCTCCAGAAGTGACATACAAATCTGGGTGGGGAAACATGCTCTTATAATCCTGGTGCTAGGGAATGAAAGCAGGAGAGTCTCTTCGGTAAGCAGAACAGCCAGTCTAGCCAAATCTGTGAACTCCCACATTCGATGCGACACTGTGACCCAGAAACTAAGACGAAGAGCAATTGAAGAAAACATATTAGCCTCCAGCCTCCATGTACACACACACGTTCACACTTACCCGTATTCAAACACACATGTACGAATCGAGATTAACAAAATCATAATCGCTGAAACTAGGAGTGTTCCGTGACTTCATAGGAATGGCAACAGCACCAGCTGCCAGTGTCCGTGAGCATCAGAGAGCTTGGACTTGGAACAGGACTGTGTATGTTAAAGTCGCAATGTCCGTTTCTTTCATGACATCCTTCGCTTACCTGCTGCATGCAAGGCGGCCTTTCCTATGAGCGGTGTAGTTCTTTCCTTTCCTCAGTGAGGCAGCTGTCAAGAGCACAGATTCCAGATTCAGGCTGCCTGAATGGATATTAAATGCATGACACAAAATGGACAGTGCCTATGGACATTTCGGACACTTCCACATCTCCAAATTGGAGATACAACAGTCATCATTGTGAGGCTTACTAGAACAGCACACTACACAAGCCAGGAACCCGAGAGCTATTCTGACGCCTTCCTCTCGCATATTCCATCTATCTAAATTCAACATTGATCCCATTACACTTATTTCCTAAGAAATTCCTAACTTCTCCATCCACCACTGTCTCCCAGCTCAATCTACCATCTCGACTGGCCCACATTACCACAATAGCTTCCTAACTGATTTCAACACATCTGTCTTTGCCTCCTGCAATCATTCTTCACAGTGAAGGCTAAAGGACCTTTTCAGACACAGGTCATCTGTCATCTCAATGGATTGCCCTTGTTTTTTAGAGAAAGAGTAAAACCCTTCACCAGGCCTGCATGTTCCTGCCTCTCCAAGCCTGTCTCAGGCCATTCTTCTCCTTGAAAGGGCTCAGCCCCGAAACTGAGAGGCTGTCAGTCCCTCAGACTTTCGGCACCTCAGACGCTGGACACATTCTTCTCCTTTCCCTAGAAAATGACTCTCTTCGTAGTTAGCATTCTAACTACCATTCTCAATGCAAACACGCTTTCTTAGGATGCTTTATCTGCCCCGCCCCCAAACTGTGCCAGAGTGCTCTTTTTCTATGGTATGGGATCTCAGAACACTCCAGACCTTGATACATAAACAAACAGAGCAATGTTTACATTCAGAAATGTGTGATTGTTTAATGCTTTACTTCCTCCATCATACCATAAGCTCCACAGGAGATGTGGCTCATGCGTGTTTGCTTGCCTCCAGGACAGTATCCAGCATGATAGTAGGGAGTAGGGAGATGTTTATTGAGCCAATGAGCAAGCAGGTGGTAGAATGCATGCTGATGTTAATTACTGCTATTATAATTAATATTCTCCACATGGCAAAATGTATTTAAAAATGGACAAAGTCCTCTCTTTATATGTACTTAAAATTCATTTTTCCCTGATAAAATATAAATAGGAGGTTTGAGTTAAGATACTGTATTTGAGACCTGGTTGTGCTAGGAGCACACTTTGGCTCCAGAATTGTCCACACATGGCTGTTGTGGGTTCAACAAGCTCATGATCTGATGTCATTAGCAGGGCATTTGGCAGATGATAAACATTCAATAAGTGTTTTGTTATTACTATCAAAATTATTAATAGCCCCAAATCGTCATCCAATAATCTACATGGACCTTTAAAATCCCTCTTAAACTCTCTGACTGTCAGCCTCAACACCTTTGAGATGATGGTGTCAGTCTCTGTCTATAAAGTCCAAGCACCATGTGAAAGAACAGGCTGATTATCTCGCAGAAAAGCCTTCTGGAATATTAGAAAATCCCACAAACATAGGAACCCACTATTGCCAACTCTACAAACAGGCTCTAAATAGATATATTAGAGCAAAATCTTCACAGCCCTTCAGGGCACTCTATGACTCTTTTTGGCTCTCCCTGGTAGCCCAATATGAGGAATGAGAAGTTGATCCATTCTCCAAGCCAAAAATAATGTGGCGGGGTGGATAAGTGAAAACATGTGCATGCGTGTGTAGAGAAGGGAGTGAGGTAGTAACAGAGAGAAGATATGAACTTGTGATGGAGTCATTTTTGCCATCACTCTAGAAGCACCATCTCAGGTAGATTGCTCATACAGAAAGCTAGATCAGCTGTAGTACCTGCGTCGTGGATAACAAGTTACGTGTGGAGGTCGTTAACAACAGGCCTCACATATGTTATTCATTAGTAAGGGCCCACCATCATTAAATTTGTAATTATTTTCACTGGTGTTGTCAAGCGCCATTATTATATTTACTACCACATTTTAGGATATCAATATTTCAGGGCCTGGAAAGGTAGTAAAGTAGCCTAAAACTATTTAACAAACTGATCTCTTCAAAATAATGTATTTGTATATGAAGGAAAAGGCATTGCTATCCCAGTGATAGAATAACTTGCCCCACTAACTTGATTTAGACCATGCATCTCCCTGTTGTCAAGCTACCTCTCAGAAATGCAGAACTTATGAAAGAATATCTAAATGGAGCCTTATCCCACGATATGAAAAATCACTGTTTGTGGTAAAGATTCATCCAAGCAAGTGCACGTTCTTCTCCAGATACAAGGCCTGTTTCTTGAGCCAAGGCTCAGTGAAAGTCTTGGGAGAATTCCACTGTAACTTACATTTGTGCTGATGTGCAGGCCCAACTCTGCTCAATACCCTTACTCAGCAATCCTACACAAGACCATAATCCCTTGGGAGGTGGAGCCAAGTCTGCATACAAATACTTCTCAAGTTCTTTATTACCAGCACATTTAACAAACTTAATAACAGCAACAATTGATAACTTAAAAAAACTTTATTAGGAAATAAAGCGACTATTTTTTTTAAAAATATTTTTATGGTTTACTTAACTTTATTTTTTATGTGCATTGGTGTGAAGGTGTCAAATCCCTTTCAGACAGTTGTGAGCTGCCATGTGGGTGCTGGGAATTGAACCCGGGTCCTCTGGAAGAGCAGTCAATGCTCTTAACTGCTGAGCCATCTCTCCAGCCCGAAGAAACTATTTTAAGTAGCATTAAAAATAATAATGACAGATAACATGAAATCAAGTATATCCATGGGCCATACTTTACAGACTGCTTCACATATCTGCCATTGGTCTTATCCCATAATAGCCTATTTTCCAGGCTAGAAGCTGAAGGACTACTTAGATTTGGTTCAGAAACCTAATAAGTGGGCTGTTGAGATTGGCTCAAAAATACAGGTGCTTGAGGCCAAGCCTGATGATGTGAGTTCAATCCCAAGGACACACCTGGTTAAAGGAGAAAACTAACTTTGTCAAGTTGAACTCTGATCTCCACATGTGTGCACTCATACCACACATACACATGAATGCATGCAATCACACACACAAAAAAATGTAACCAGTGTACTTTAAGCAGATAAAACTGCTTTAGAAAATAGTTAAGTGACTGACCTGTGATTTGAACACTGGTCTGAAACCTGGCTATATGCCCCAATTTAATGTAAAGTTTATGATAGCAATGCCTGCTATTGAAGATTTGAATTAGTTATTAACCATGCTGTTAATATTTTTTCCATGGGAGAATAAGACCCACAAAGCTCATTGGAATTTAGGGCTTGAGGCTACAGAGCTACAGACACTCTGCACAGGGTAATACTTGACTATTCAGAGTCTGAGTCAATTAAAAAAAAAACTGCACATCTCTGGCTTCTCAGCCTCTCACTGAGAATCCTTAAAGAAACCTTTTCCAGGTTTCTTAAGACATAAAAGATGAGATCTCTTTAAAATAAACAAACAAAGACCAAATAGTAGTAGTGTGGATTGACTTACTGACCACTCTGGTAGAAAATTCCACTAAGGCCATGTCTATGACACCAGATAAAAACATGTAATAAATGTCTCATGACAATTTTGCTCCAAATACAAAATCCAATACCCACCTTCCATGGCAAGGAGACCTGTGTCACCCCATACTGTCTTTCTGTGTAACTTAAAGAGAGTCATTCCTCTTTTCATCTAGTACTCTTGTGTTTACTCAGATAATGGGCCTACTGCATATGAACTATGTTGGGCATGGGAGAATCCAGTGTTGACTGTTGAACTATCTAGTAAAACCCATTCTACTAATAAATCCTAAAAGATGGGGAAGATGTGAACAAAGTCCAAGTGTGTTTCCAAGATCAGAAGCATAGTTTTGAGCATTACACCTGCTATGGATATTAGATAGTCAGGCACTGAGTTAAGAAAATCTGTCATCACAGGCCAGAACAGCAGAAAGATGGGCTACATGAATATTAGGCCAGGGCATCAGATAGCAGTAACAGAGCAGAGGAAAGGATTTCACCAGGACCCAACAAGAGAGTAACTGGATTGCCAAGTGCCATCAACACACAAATGTGTAGACACAGAAAATAATGGATTCAAATAACTCTTTGCCCACTTGAAAATGGCAAGTAGAAACAGCACACAGTTAAAATCACTAAATGCTGCTGAGTCAGAATAAAGGGAAACTTGGAGGGAAGAAATATCTGAAAACAATTAATAGCTAAATAGTGTTTATATTTTTCTGTGTTATAAAAAATTAAAAAAAACCATGAGGAGGGAAAAGGCAGGTAAATACCTGTATGGAAAAAATTTGAAATGAGATTGTCAAGGTGAAGCAGTGCTTTAAACAACTAATAATCCTTAGCAGTCTAAGGGTGCTGCGGACAGACACAGTGTGCGAGTCTGGGTCTGATAGTTCAGAAGCTGCATTTTCAATAACTTTCCCAAACAGATGCATTACACAAACAGGAAGGAAGGAAGGAAGATAGAAGGAAAAAAATCACATAACAGGGAATGACACCAACCCAGAAACTAAGATCCAACTCAAGGACCATAAAGGTGTTTCAATAACCAGAACAATTGGAAAGGAAGCAGTCATCAAAGACATTAAAAGAGGTCGAAAAAAGAGCGAGCACATGCAAGACATTAATAGCCTGAGCCATGCTTCCTGTGTTCCAGGGGAGAGCTAAGCAGAGGTCCTACCTACACCCAGCCTGTGCTCCAGGGAGAAGACAGCACAGCTACAAAGAAAAGGGAGAGGAGGAGAAAATTTTTACCAAGCATCTTATCTCATGTAGAAGAGGTTCAAAAATTCTATTCAATCACCAACTTTAATATTGGAAAATTGGAAATAAATTATGATCAACAACTGGTTTTGGAAGCTTCAAGGGAGGTTGAAGTATTTCCTCCCCAGTTACTAAGAAAGTTAAAATGCATACACTGTTCCATGTGTAAAAATCCAGACTAAACAGCCAAAGAAGGGAATCAAAAGAAAAATAAATTAAGTAGAACAGACTAACAGAAGTTAATGAAACAATCTGTACAACAATAAATGTAGGTGGTCTAAACAAGATTGTCAGATGAATTTAAAATATTAAGTCCCGATATTTGTTCCCATTGACATGCTTAAACAAAATTGCTTACATTAGAAATAAGAGGAAGACAGAGTTATTAAAGAGAATAAAATGAAAAGAGATATAATCTCCATTTCTGATCTTAGCAAGCTTCAAGTCAGAAACTACTAAACAAGGAAACTAGACAAATGTACAATATTATTTGTCATTTATTCATAATGATCAGCTAGAGAATGATAAGATGAAGGTATAGTAATAATTAATTCCTTCATACATCAATTGACCTAATATCAAATGATATAACACAAAAACTAGGAAAACAAAAGGAGAAATGGACAGAAACCCAATTTTGCCTGTGTAATTTTGTGCAGATTTAGCCAACTTTGATAGTTCAATTAGACAACAATAATAACATGAGCCATTTGAATAGCTATTGTAACATGAGGGCTGTCTCATTGGGGTTACTGTCCCGCCCAGTACCCCACAGCCAGCAAGCCCCAAAGAAAATCACACAGAGAGTCTACATTAAGTTATACACTGATTGGCCCATTAGCTCAGTCTTCCTACCAGCTCCCATAACTTATATTAACCCATATTTTTATCTATGTCAGCCACATGGCCGGTACCTTTCCTCAGCTGGGACAGGGACACATCCTGCTTCCTTGGTGATCTGCGCAGGAATGCCAGGGAAGCTTCCCGCTTCCCAAATCTCCTGTTCTCACCTCTACTTCCTGTCTGGTTTTCCCGCCTATACTCCCTGCCTGGCCAATCAGCATTTATTTAAAACATAGTTGACAGGATACAGAATTGTCCTGTACCAAGCTATAATTAGTAATGCTAAAATAACCAGATAACATTGACCTCTATAATCATAGACTATACCATCTTCTAGGACATTCATAAGTTTTACAAAATAAACTGTACTATGTTGTACAGTTGTGTAAACATATACACACAGTAAATTCTTAATGTAAAGGCTTCATGGGATAGCTTGCCTGACCACGTGAAGTAAAACTAGGGAAGAATAATTGAGAGTGATCAGCATCTCACAGGAGTTCCAAAATTAGCAATGATAGAGAGATCCACATTGCCATTATTACTGAAAGCTATCCTAGAAGTTCTGACCGACTCTGAAGATATAAAGCATAATAAGGTATGTAATTATTGAAGGAAGCCTAAAGTATTGTTATCTTCGGATGATTAAGTTTTTGGAAAACCCAGCCAACCAAATAGAAACTACTTACCATGATGGATTTCTAAGGCAAGGGTGATCTACTTAGGGAAACAATCGCAGTTAGAAGACATGTAGGAAACCAACTCTATTTCCAACAATATCCAGAGCAAAATCATAAACGCCTAGAGGTCTCCCCAACAGCATGTGTGCAGAACCTAAATAAATGACATAGTGTGGAGACTGAACACAGACTACGCTCTAAATATTGTTAAAGCAAGTTGTAGGCTCAATACTATTCATAGCAAGCCCTCAAGTACTAGGCTATGCATTGCTTGGTTAGAGCTGAGAAACTTACACAGTAAAGAAACAATTTTTTTACTTCAAATTTTCATATAAGTGTAAGAAACGAAGGATGTTATTTTCTTCATTAAAAGAAGTATCACTGCACTGAGTTTCTAGGATAACACTCCCACCAAATAAAATGTGGTATGTTCCTAGCAGGGAAAACCCTTTATGCACAGAGCTAAGGGCTCCTCAGAGGAACTCAGTGGCCCCAGGCCTTAGAGGGAACCCAAATTCTTCACACGGCAGGATCAGCTATTTTCCAGGAGTCATTTTTTACTTTGGTATTTGAATCATAAGATGGACATTGAAAATTAAAAAACGCTCACTGGTTTTCTGAGGAGCCCTGTGATGCCACAGCTGCCCACCGACCTGAAAGAGCCGTTTTCACTACACAGCCTCATAGCTGAGGTGTCCTGAGATACAGAGTAGAGGCTGGGGTTAGCGGTAAGTTTTTGGATAGAGTTAAGGGTTAAGATTATGATGAAGTTGAAGACAATACTAGTGTGTTTGAATTACAGTAGTAGTGAACTAGGTGAGGATTGGGAGTAGGGCTAGAATTTTGGTTTATTTGGGATTATGTCTATAGAAAAGAGTTAAAATAATATTATTAGGAAACGCGGTTGTTGGAATTTGAAGGTTGATTGCGTAGCATGAAACTTTGCACTGGTATAAGTAAACAACTCACGGCATCTCAGAGCAGGGCGACAAGTCAGGTTATTGGCCTTCGAATTCATCAGCCATTCATCATTAGTGTTGCTCCCAGAGAATGAAATTTTCTGAAGGAATGTACAAACACTTTTACAAGTGATGAAACACTTTCCAAGTCTTAAAAGTGAAAACAGTATGATGCAACTCACATTTTTAACAGCTGTAGTGCCAGCAGTGGCTGAGTGGAACGGGGATGAGAAAGAGCTGGGCCTGGGCCCGGAGGTTAGGTGGGCCGGCTGCCTCTCTCTCTGACTTGATGTCTGACTGCTGATGTATCCCTCTTAAAGTCCTTGAGTCCTGCAAGCTGATGGAGCCTAGAAGTTCAAAACATCATTATTATGAATGAAATACCAATTAAGAATGGTAAGCATCCCAAGATAGATTCACTTTGCAGGTTCAACTCTTAAATTAAAATTTTTCTTACAGAGACACACGTACCATGAGCTTGAAAGGCTTCATTCTGGAAAACAGAAACCCTCATTTTAGATCATCTGTCTTTTCTGCACCAAACTGTCCTTTAGGTTGACTCTTTAGGCACTT
Source organism: Dicrostonyx torquatus (assembly GCA_028555095.1). Taxonomy (NCBI): domain Eukaryota; kingdom Metazoa; phylum Chordata; class Mammalia; order Rodentia; family Cricetidae; genus Dicrostonyx; species Dicrostonyx torquatus. The sequence goes on along the minus strand of JAQHUG010000012.1, from coordinate 14,674,244 downwards.
ACCAGTATCTATTAATAAATATCAAGCAACCATTATTTGTGAGTGAAAGCTAGTCAGCTTGATTCCACTTTTTGGTTAGCAGTGACCTACTCTAGGGACTCTAGGGATGATGGGTCTCTGTTAAACCCATGCTCTGCCAGCATCCAGACATTATGCTCTCTTTAATGCCAAGGACTGACTGAGCCCAGGGACATTGTTCCTAGTGTTAGCTTATAAATATGTGACAACCAAAATTTAGACACAGGAGAAAATTAACATCTCTAGTGCATGATATTCTGGAGCAAGTATCACCTGCCATTTCCAAACACATTGGTTTATACTTCTCCAAATATACATAGTGTTATTCTAATTTTTCAGCCCCACCCCCAAATACACTGAGAATCAGAGTCAATAGATTTACCAACATCATAATATTCTTTCAAGGCATCTGTGATAGTTTGAATGTAATTGCCCCTCCCCCCAAGCTCACAGGGAGTGATGCTCTTGGGAGGTTTGGCTTTGTTGAAGTAGGTGTGGTCTTGTTGGAGTAGGTGTGGCTTTGTTGAAGGGTATGTGTCATTGTGGGGGCAGACTTTGAGGTCTCTTTTGCATTAACTTCATTCATTGACACAGACACTCCCTGTTGCCTTCTGGTCAAGATGCAGCCAGCACCATGTCTGACTGCATGCTGCTATGCTCCCCACCATGATGACAATGGACTGAACCCCTGAAACGTCAAGCCGCCACCCCAATTAAATGTTTTCCTTATAGAGTGCCATGGTCATGGTGTGTCTTCACAGCAAGAGAAATCCTAACTAAGGCAGCATCCCCAGATACCATGATCTTTCCACTGAGCCCACATAGAAGACAAACCCCAAAAACTGCAGTAAAACGTGAACTTAATAAAGCTGAGAGTCAGGGACTTATTGTAGCCGTAACCGTATACCATACTCTGACATGTGCTTCAGGTTCAGGCACAGATAGGAACAAGCAAAGTTGCTTTGAGATGTCCCTCCCTGATGCCTGTCTGATAAGACCAAACGACATTTTTTAAGAGAAAAACTGATTTAAGTTGCCAGTCTTATGTTTCTTCTGGTTACCTTATTAATATAGCTATAAACCAAGAAAAATGCCCATCTCTAGTTAGTATAGTTTAGATATTTTATATACTTTCTTTTGAATATAGTCACTTGGATTAAATCATGCTTGCAATGAACAAAAATTGGGATAAAATTCACAAATGTGAATTTCAGCTTACAGCAATATCTAGAGAAGCCTTTACCATATTTGTAATGTCTTCTTTGGTTAGACTGGGACTCCATCTGCTCCCTGTTCCCATCGCATTATATCCAAGTACCAAAACACAGTAGGGGACTAAGTGATCACTGATCCTCTCTCTTCCCTTCCCTCTCTGAGTGACTGATCACTGCCACATCATCGATATCTGACCCTCCCATTGCCATAACTGAGGAAGCCTGGGAATCCTGTCCCCTTCCCTGCAGATCAGGATACAGAGGAGTTGAAGGTGCCCTCTGGAAGTAAAGACCTTTCACTTGCCTATGCCTTTCTCTTAGATTTGTGGCAATAAAAATTTTTAAAAAAAATAAAAATTAAAACCATGGTTTTACTCCTTGGCATCATTTCTTCAATATGTGGGATAGGCTGTGGTCCTAATGCCTGATGAACATGCAGGCTCTGGTTTTCTATAACAGCTGTCATGTGGCTGAGATGCTGCCTAGAGTTTCATTGTGTCTCTTCTTTTATGAACAAACCAGTTTACTAGGCATTAAAATGGTTGCTGAGTCCTAGTAAAATCTCAGGATAGCCCCAGCTGGGACGGTGTAGGCGGAGTCACACAACCACTTACTGAACACACACCAGAGAAGGACAGCAAAGCAAAGAAGAAGTCACAGTCAGAAACTAGGAGTCTACGTCTCCAAAGACAACTGTCACCCACTTCTTACCAATGGCACACAAAGAATGAATCTTTTGGTTTCCAGACACCTTAAATATTACAAGACATGTGTTTATTCGTTATCCCCACCAAATGACACGGCACAGGGAGCCACCGGCATTTCTCAAACTGGAATTTCAGCTTGTCTTCACTGTAGAGCTCTCTTTCATAATGTTTGCGCTAACTCTGCAAACCCTCTTTGTATGTAAGAAGGGCTGCCCTCCCCTTTGGGAGATTAAAACCAGCTAGAGTGCCACCAATCTGCAGCCTAGAAGGAGTGTTCTCTGCCTCTGACAACGGTCTCCATAACCTGTAGAGAAATGACGCAGCAATTCTTCCTCCTGTCCCTAAAGTCACTAGAAGAAGAGCTCTACTGGTGATGTTTGAGGAAGGAAGGTCACAAATTCAAGACCAGCCTGGGCTTACTAGCCAGATCCTCCTGTCGTCATCATCATCATCATCATCATTTCAATGATTTTAAAGCATCTTTGTTTACAAAGATGTCCGTGTAACAGTAAGCAACAGCAACATGTCCTGAAAGCATGCTTTGAAAGCACTGATCCCCAGTGACCTGAAGAGACAGGGTTTCTACGCATGCTAGACCAACCAGATGGATGTCCTGAGTTTTACTGTGTCTTTGACAAGCTGTGTTCCTCAAGAGATTTCCCAAGAAGGATTTCCTAGGAACAGTCATGTCGTAGCACCTGGAACCAGCTGAAGAGCTCCACTCTCAGTCACTTCATCCCCACGTAAAGAGATTAAATTATTATTATTATTACTATTATTATTACCCTCACCCAGGATTTCAATCCTAATAGTCTATCATACCTTTACGCTGAAGAAGAATTTTCTAGAAGTTTAAGTTGCACATCCGTATTCCGGGAAGGCAAAACTCAAAAAACTCAAAATGTCCCAAAGCCCAAAACTTTTTGAGTGCCCACAGAATTCTATATCATAAAACATCACTTCCTGCAAAAAAGTGTTAAAACTATTTCACATAAGCCATGTGTTTAATAAACATCAATGAATTTTCTGTTTAGTCTAGCACCTCATCCCCACGAAATTGTTCCTGTGTGCGCCCATTACAAAATCCAAAACGTTCCAGTCCAAAGCACTTTCCTTTCCAAGAGTTTAGCTAAGGAATACTCCACCTGTAATACCCGTCTTCCTTTTCTGTTATCCACTTAAGTCCCTTCCCAGCCATGTTAGAACCGTGTGATAAAGACTGCCTCCTGGGGATGCTTCAAGGGGAAAACAAGTTTATAACCATTTCTAACCGGATAAGGGGCACAGGGAGAGGGGGCTGCCCGAGACTGTTATTAATTATGACAAGGACAAGGAAAACTGTAGCTCCTTTTGTTCCTTTCCATCCTTACCACTTTTAGTGTTGATCTTTATCTGAAATGACAAACATTTTCTATGACAATTTGCTTCCACCCAGAACATCTGGTATCTGGCCAGCAACTGTAAACCGATGCTCGTGCTCTGGTGTCTGACTCGGGAAGGGGCAGGGAGGGGGTTGCAGCAGAGGCACTGTGGCCACAGAAACAGCCGTGGCTGAGACATTTAAAATGCACACTCCCCTAATAGGAAACAGAGCAAACTGTGATACAGGAGGCAATGGGAGGAGAGGCGCTGTGTGAATGAGGGTGGGGAGGGGGAGGGGAGCCCTATTACTAAAAGCTCAAGCAGGCCTAGAAGATGGAAAAAGAGTGGGGTTGCCTGATAAGATAGCAACAGAAAGCCATGTGATAAACGTCTGAACTGAACGGAGGAGTGGAGGGTCACCTGACAAGGACAGCACGGGGTGGCAGGCACTGGAGTGGCAGAGAGCTCCTGCAGGAAGGGTTCAGAGATGACAGGAGCGGAATAGGTCAGGAGATGTCATGGTGGGTGGGGAAGAGCACCCTTTCCCTGCCAGCTTTCCGATGAAGACTAACTCCTCCACCTTCTAGGATCCCCAAGGCATTGAGCCCACCAAGCTAGGGGCTTATTGCCTCCAATGTATTTGACCTTACAGGTGGACAAAATCCCCAGACAGAATTTCACAAGAAATACTGCTGTTTACTTGAAGGTTCTGTTATGAAAATTAGAAAGGATTCCAGTCCCCATCTCTTTCCCACGGGACTATAAGCAAATAATAGAAAATTTGGGGTGCATTCATGATGTCCTATGGAAAGATCATCTGGAAACCTATCACATTCGGAGCTTTGGAAAAGCAGGTACCAAGGCCATGCAGGAAACAAGGCACAGGCCCTGAGTATAAGGAATGATGAGCTGTGTCAACGCAACTAAAATCCACTTCTGCCCTTTGGCTAGTCATCTCTGCGAGGTTTCCTAGGGACTAACACATTCTCTACAAGTGTCACTTGCATAAAAGGAACTTTCCATCTTCAACAAGCAATAGGCATCGGACTTAGATGGCCTTTATTAATGCTCCCATTGTTACCGGAAACAATTTATCCAAAGAAATGTCCTTTAAGACGTTCTTAATGTGACAAAAGACATTTCTTTGTTTAGGGCTAGAGTCCTGTTGAAGGAGAACCAGCTTTGCAGGAGAGATCTGAGGACCATCACACCCAGACTCACTCAAATTCAAAAAGTATTCAAGGCAGAGATTGGGAACCCTGAGCCCTGGGTGCCAGATGGTTGACTCACTGACAAGCTCAGGAACACCATGCCTTAGGGGCTGGGCAGCTGCCATGCACTTCCCCATCCCTGGGAGAGTGCCAGCAGACCGTCAGCACCCTCACCCAACACACTTTTACTATAGAGGTGGGCACTGAGAATCGGTTGGTGTCTCAAGAGATTAATCTCATCCCAAGCCTACAGACATTTTCACACTTCTAGCCTGCTGCCCATTGCCTCTAAAGGTAGAAGAAGGGGCTTGGTTTTGTTTGTTTTGTTTTTTATGTGGGTTCTCTCTCTCTCTCTCTCTCTCTCTCTCTCTCTCTCTCTCTCTCTCTCTCTCTGTGTGTGTGTGTGTGTGTAAGAAAGATAATAGATAGAGATAAAATTACTATTTAAAACTTTTGTATATTGCATTGAGATTAAGTACAGTCACACTATTTTGCAACCATCACCACCAAAATTTTTTCACCTTAAACTCTACACTAATTAAAAAGCAATCTTCACTCCCATGTCCCCAGCACCCAATAACCCCAATTCTACTTTCTGTAGGTATCTTATGTGCTCAATGTCTCGTGTAGGTTCAATCATAAATATTTGTCTGTCTCTTGCCTTTTGACTCATGTAGCATCATGCTGTGGCACTTGTCAAAGCTTCCTCTCTCCTTGAAGGTCAGTAGCAGCCCATCTAGAGGTACAGGCTACAGGTCGATAATCTAGTTATCTATTGGTAGCTATGTGGATTATTTGCCCCTTAGCAGTTGGGAATGCAGATATGAACATGGTGTGCAGAGATCCGTTCACATCCTTGCTTTTAATTCTTTTTTGGTTATGTAAACAAAATTGCTGGAGTCTATGGTAATTCTGTATTCAGGTTTTGGAGAAAAGGCCACACTTTTCCCCCACAGCAACTGCACCATTTAACATCCCCACCAGTCATATAGAAGGATTCCAAATTCTAATGTACCTTGCATGCTACTATTTGTCTCTTCATTTTTGGCTAACCTAGTGGGTATAGTTGGGTATCTCACCGCGGTGTTGTTTGCATTTCCCAAAAGGTCAATAACGTTGAGCATCCTTCCAGGGCTTGAGACGGGACTTGGCCTCTTCTGCAGAACTTCCTTCATGGAGTCCCTCTTGAATTCCCCTTCTAGCTGTGAATGGTACACCTTCTCTGTGTCACCTATCACCAAGTCCCACTGCCCATGAATGTAATCACACTTTATACAGACTGTTGCAGGCATAAGTTTGAATGTCATGATAGAATATAGACTAGAAAGAAGGGGAGACTGGTTCCATGCCTGGGAAAATAGACCACAGTTTTAAATTTATCCCTCAGAACTGTTCAAGGATAATTGTGTTTTCAGAAAAATTAATTTTATGTATTAATTCATTAAATAAACATTTACTGTGTGTTTACGGGTGACAAGCAACTGTTACCTCCCAATGGGAGTTAGGTGATAACAGTATTGTCCCTTGGCCCTAAGAGCAGTGGTTCTCAACCTTGCTGATGCTGGTACCCTTTAATACAGGCCCTCCTGTTATGGTGGCCCCAACCATAAAAATTATTTTGTTGATACTTCATAACTGTAATTTTGCTACTGTTGTGAATCATAATGTAAATATCTGATATTCAAGATATCTTATATCCCCACAGTTTGAAAACCACTACTTTATGGGCTTATCTCATATGGAGTGGGATATTTCTATCCATCCAGAAGAGCCAAGACAAGATTTTCTTGTGGCTCTTGGATGGATACCTCATTCTCTTCTTATTTTAATTAGAACATTATAAGACACAGAAACAATACAGTCTCTGGTCAGTTTAAGTAATGATTAATTAGAATGTTAAGGGGCTTGATTTGCTAGACATAGGCCTGTGACCTCAGAACAGGGGAGTGTAGGCAGAAGTAGGCTGTGGCTATCTTGGATTATGTAGGGAGAACTCTGTCTCAAATATTTTTAAATTAAATGATTAAGTTTTTGTTTTGTTTTGGGTTTTGGGTTTTTCAAGACAGGCTTTCTCTGTAGCTTTGGAGCCTGTCCTTGAATTAACTCTTGTAGGCCTCAAAATCACAGAGATCCACCTGCCTCTGCCTCCCAAGTACTGGGATTAAAGGTGTGCACTACCACCACCTGGCAAAAAAATCACGTTTTTAAAAAGAGAATTAATTCAATAGACAGACATCCCCAGTGTCCAAAAACATTACCTGAGAAAGTGTGACTCTGAGAAAGTCCCTTAAACTCCTGGTCTCAGTTTTCTTGTGTGTTTGAAGGGAGTGATGATATAAGATGCTTAGCGGTGTGCAGTTGCATCATAAATATAGTGCTAGCTGTTATTCACATTGTTCTTAAACCAATACATCATTTCCTTGTATTTGTTTGGAATTTTTTTCCCATTAGAAGCTTGGGTTTAGGGTGTGGATAAAGGAATGAAGGAGAGATTTGTTTGTTTTTCCTTATATAACTCTATGAAGTTCTCTGGGGGTTAAAAAAAATAAGCAAGGATTCCTGGGTCTTGTGGAGTACCTTAGTCTTCTTCACACCATGCTGGGTCTGTTCAGGAGTATAACAATCATCTGATCTGTAGGCACAGCGTTTATAAATACGATTTCAGCAAAACAAGGGCTTCTCTCCTGTGCATGTACCTAAAGACTAATATGGCTTTGACAATTACAAAAACATTTTCCCCCAAGAATCCCATGCACCAGATCATACAAGAGCACTGAAGTAAACAGAAGGCCTGCCATCTGAGAACAGGAACGCCATGCTCTCTAACATTAGAGGTGCGCTCTCCAAGCGAAGCCTGCACACAGGCTTGGATCACAGGCTTCCACGCACATGCATTTCACTCAGACTTAACATCTTTGCAACTTTGCTTTGGGCATTGCTACCGGAAACACCCTCCTCATGGGCAAGGCCACTGCTACAACCACAGACCAAGAGTTCGGAACAGAGAGGAAAATACTCATCAGTTTCCATTCTTGGCTGCCCAAACCTTACTCTTGGTTATAATAGCTTGCACTTCAGGAATTCATGTCCTTGAGTTGTGACTCTTCTTTGCTAGTATTCCAAGCTCTAAAAAAAGAATCACAAGAAGAAAGTTTGGGATCCTTACGCTTAGATTCAGCCAGTTTTTTGTTTGTTTTGTTTTGTTTTCTGGCAGATTCTGAGATCAATGTCAAGTTCTATGCAAAGGAACCAACTCCTTTAAGAATGTTACCATTGTGTAAGGTCACCTGAACCAGCTAAACTCCATTAGCGTCATCACTGAAATTTTAAAAAGAGTACTCCCCTATCTCCCCGGCGACTTGGGTTCAATCAAGTAGAAGAGGGGACACTGCATCCTTGCTTGTGAGGCAGCTTGTGCCCTAGCTCTCTCAGGATGGTGGCAGGCCTCAAGACCCTGGAGTGAAAGGTGTGAGGTGCATTCTGTTCCCACCCACCCCAGGGCAACACGTGGGGACGGGAAGGAAGTACACAGACACGTATGCTTCCGTTTAAGCTCTGCGTGCAGCACCGACTTTTATCTTATTTTGCCTTTAAGCTAAACTGCATGGGTCACATTTAGAGCATATGTTGCTATCACTTGCCTCTTTTTAGCTCAAGAGAGGTGAGTGAATACGGGTATTGTCTTCCTATCTGCCTTTGTGAGAGTGCTTGCATGTTTGGAAATCTCACAAAGCAGTCGATTTTCTTTCTGTTATATAACATGGCCATAAGAGGCTTTGCCTCCTGTCTCACTCTTCATCCATGATATTAGGGTTCCGGGTTGGGAAAGGCATTTTGAAATTGGCAGAGTGCTATTTTCCAAGTGAAAAGTTCTTTTCACTTTCCTTGATGTAAAAGATGAAAGCCTCACCCCCTTGGATGCCCAGATGCCTCTCACCAAACGCCTCCTAATCACCGTGCTGTGCATTTCAGTTCCTGCTTTTCTGTTGCAATAAGCTTTCACTTTACTGATCCTCTCCTGAAAGCTCTGGCCAAGGACTCAGACCCCGTGAGTGCCAGGGAAGACATTTCATTGAGAAAGAAGCCCTCTTTCTTATTTTGACTTTCGATAGGCACCAGGTGTTACACATCAGAAAGGTTAGTAGAGCTCCCCGGGTGTAAGACACGAAATGGGTTTCAATAACACTGTATTAGTCATGAGGCAGAAACGGAGTGATGTTGACATGACTTGAGAGTAGCAGTGTTGAGTAAATGAATGTGTGAGAAGTGCCTGCTACGCTAAATGGGCTCTACAGTTGTGTGCACACTTGTACAGTCCTGTTTATTGATGCCTGGAACAATTTGCAAAATAGAAACAAATCTACAAAGAGGAAATATGTTTGGAATTATTTGTTTATATGACAATATAAAAAAAAACAACACAGGAATCCAACTGCCACATTTTATGCACTAAATATACCATATGTGGTGGGCTCCGCTCGGAAAATCAAACAGCAACCTTTACCATCGCGCAGAGAAGAATGAGGAACAGTCCTTTGCCTTGCTCTTTCTATTGTCTAACCAAACAGAATACCAAGGCACCCAGGCTTACTGATTTCTGCTATGCTGATAAACTGTTGAAGAAAGAACTGATTTCTCCCGATGCAGTTTGAGTAAGACTGATACACAGTTGCACAATTTCCTGAAAGTAAATCTGTGTCCTTTTAAGGAAAGAAATGCGCAAGCTTACAGTAGGCTAAGCACTGCACATAACTACAAATCCTAATCCGCTGAGACTTCTTTACACTCCCTCAATTCTTATGATCATTCCCAGTTGGCAGATGAGGCCTGGGAGGCACTGAGAACTTCAATAGCTTGCACAACCACACAGCCTGTATGTAAGACGGGATCTGGCTCCCCCAAGCACGGAATTCACATATAAAGGACTCTGTTTCCCTTAGAAGCTTTTGGGTTCCTGATAGAATTTGTTATCCAAACACCAGCGTTTTATTTTTAGACTCAGAAGCTAACTCAGCCCGCTGCCATTCCTGCCAGCTGCCCCAGACTCAGACCCACTTCTCTGGACCTGTGCCTCTGAGGAGGAACACTTGTTGCTACAATGACTCAGTTCAGAAGGACAAGGGGCCTGGGCTCTGCCAGCTGCAGTCCCAGACTGGATAGCTTCTCCAGATTCGAGGGTAATCAACTGCAAATTCCATTAGTTTCATATGGAGTGAAAATAAAGAACAGACTCTCCACGTGGGAGCCCAAAATCAGGTGTGGTCCTCCAGGCTGCCCTGCGGGTGTCTTGTTCTCTCCCTACCTCCAAAACGCGGTTCCTTTGATACTGACACAGATAAAAAGATGGTTCCAGAAATGCCTCTGCTCTTGAAGAAACACCAGCAAACAGAGTTCACTTCCACACAGACCACATTTTATTTTCCTTGAAAGAAGTAAAGGTCCAGGATGCTAAAGTGCCTTATGTCCCAGGCACTGCGGGAGCTTCTGTTTCCTAGGTGCCCCCTGGTATGCAGCTGCTTAGGTGTGACATGCAGACATCCTAGTCCTTGCCCACTGGTTCAGAAAGGCTACTGTCACTCCAAGGTGGTCCTCGCTTGAGGCTTCGGGGTTCTTTTCACAGCCCCTGATATGGAATGTCTTTAAAATACAAAATAAAATCCGTTTCCCAATGACCACTTGTGCTGTTCAAGGAACAAAAGTAAACTCCCAAGGATATATTCAAAGACTTGCTCTTAGTTTCTCATTAATCCAAGTTGAGCCAACAAAAGCCTTGCTGGTGGGATGAAAGAAGCCTTAGAGAGCAGAGCTGAGTGTGCTGGCAAGGCCCCTCTGCACATTCTGTGTCCTCTGATGGGGGGCTGCCCCATCAGGTGAGAGTTCACTTTCCCTTTGACTTTCTGAATGCCTTATGGTCATTATCTAAACTCCGTTCCCTCTCCCTAAATCTGTGGCTGCGGGGTTGCTGTTTCGCTTACCTAATTTCCCCTTGTTTAATTACTTACCTAGTCCTACCTCCAGATTAGGGTGCAGGCATGGGGCAGCGTCACTGTTTAAAAAGTGGGAGAAAACTGCAATGACTCAATTGCTGGGAACTTATAAGCCAACTAACTCCATCACAAACGGGCCCTTTCTAGTCGCAGTTTGTGGAGGAATGAAAGATGCAATTGTCTGGAAGGGAGGACTATGGGATCCATGCTGACTTGGGGGTCAAGGGTCATGGCATGCAAAGGTCCCTTTCTCTTTGGCACGGCTCCCTCTGTATAGCATAGTTTGGCAGCTATCTCCTTGCACTTCGGCTACCTGCCAGTGCAGCTGGTACTATGTCTGGTGCCGACAACAAAGCGTCACTCGGCTACCAGCAGCTCTACATGGGGCCGCTTTTCTCAGATGACAAAGAAAGATGGGCTATACATTCTACCGGCAGCGCCCATTAAAAGGACTCTTAAATTGCATTGCTACAAGTTATTGTTAATTATGTAGTAGTCACTGGAGCTGGGGGAGCTTTCCGGGGAGCAGAGGGTGACTATATGCTAGGAGGAGAAGGTGGGGGAGGAGGTAGTCATGGAGAGGGATTGCATGGAACAAGGGCTAACGATGGGGAGAGGGGAGGGAAAAAAACACCTGGCCTGCCATATAAAGCCAAGTGGCATAAAGAGGGTGAGCCCTTGGCTCTGAAGGTGGCCTCTGAAGGCTGGTAATGTGACTGATGAGGAAGGAATCAATGTGCTCAAAGTCTCCCTAATATATGCAGCTTGGAAATTGTCCTGCGCACCATCCATTCAAAAGGCAGCTTCGGAGATTTCCAGCATTTTCATTTTTTAAGAATAATTTTAAGCAATTTATCACTTGGCTGTAATACATTCGCTCTGGGCTGAAGTCAGTAAGTCCTGCAGCGTGGAGATAAGGCCTGTTGGAAGGTTGGGGAAAGAAGACCTGGGGTTGCCCATTGTCAAATAGCCAGAAAATTAAAATTAAGGAGCTGTGTTTACCCCATTTGGCCAGCTGGGATAGAACTACATCGCTCGGTGGGTGTTATCCCTGTGTTGCAAGAGTAGATTCTTTGAGATGGTTTTATTACAAGAGTCCAGTTCCTTTGACTATTTAGAAACGACATTGTTGCATCCCTGTGCCCCTATACCAGTAGAAGCCTCTGGCCTATTTCTGCTGGATTCCTTTGTGCCGTTTGAAGTTAATATTTGTTTCATTGTTGCTTTTCATTCTCCACATCTCCCCACCCCACCCCCGTGTGTGTCTCTCTGAGAGAGTGAGGTTTCTAGCTCCACTAATTCCCTTCCTAGTCCCTTAACAAGGAATGAAAAAACACAAGCATTCCAGAGAGGGCTCTTCATGAGCTTGAGGATCATCTTCGACTTATTTTGAGATTTTTGGCCATTGAGAGAAGATGACGCTGTTCTCAGAACGTCTGGCAACTTTTTCCTTCTATACACTGAACTCTATCAGAGAGAGGATCCCAGTACGATGTCATTTCACTGCAAAACGCAGCCGCATTACTTTTTGCTCCTCCCATTCCCACCCCTATGTTCCTCCAGGCTGCTACCCAGTTCTCCACACACCCCAACTCCTCCTGCCAATCCTCTTCTGATTAAAAGAAAATCCGAAGGGGCTGGGGCACAATGGGAGCAAAGGAAAGTCTACAGTCTTTAGTTTCTATCTTTCCTTCTTGGGGCTAATTTTCTGCTTCTTGGTTGTTCTGATCTCAGCTATTTGCAATAGTTATATATAATTTAACATTATACAAAAGTATTGTCATATCAAACATAGTGAAATGGATTCCAAAAACACCATCTGGTATTTGGGAATGCACTGTGAGTTGGGAACGTGAGAAGAGATATTCTTTGCCACTTTGCTTGGGACCCAGCCATTAGCAGTGTAATTGCCAAGAAAAGGTGACAGGCTCCCGGCTTAAAACAAGTGGGTTCCTCCCCCCTTCGCCTATTAACTCTTGTGAGTCCTAAACCATGTAATAAAGGGACTCTGAGGATCAAGCAATTTAGAGAAGGAAGAAAGAGGGAGGGAGGGAAGGAAGGAGGGAAGGGAGGGAAGAAAGGAGAGAGAGAGAGAGAGAGAGAGAGAGAGAGAGAGAGAGAGAGAGAGAGAGGAACATGCAGAGATGAATTAAGAGAGAGAGGAAAGGGAGGTCTGGAGACTGGGGTAATTGTGCTTTCAAATTATTTGGGTTTTCAGTAGATTTGCATGTTGAGCGTTTTAGTCCAAAGCCTGTTTCAAAATCCTCATTAGTTTCCTCTAATCTACCTAAAATTATCAAGGCCTAGATTGTGAAGGTCATCTGTGAGGAAGGCCTATATTATGAAGGTTATCTGTGCTATTCAAACCTATCACAGGGTTAGTATCTACTTTTCTGTATGAAATGGAATTTGTATCAAATTGTCTCCTGGAACTACCGTTTGGAGGATGGCCACACAAAGGAAACAAAAGGATGAGGGATGTCCACATTTACAAACCTGTCCCTGGCTTGTCCAGTGTGAGCTAAGGAGAGTCAGGAGGAAATAAGAAACAAAAATAAATTGACAAACCCAGTGCCAAGGCGAATGTGTCATACTACTGGGCAGAAACCAGGAAGGACTTCTTAGCAGCAGATAAAAATAAAGAACCAGCAAGAGGGGGGCCCAAACGCGCAGGCCCTCCTCTCCTAGCTCTGCTCAGCCTGGCATTCACAACCAGGGTCCAGGTCTGTTTCAGGCGACGAAAAAGAGTTCACAGTCATTTTTTCCCACCCGGGTGTCAGAAGTTAGGAGTGCAACCCAGACCTGCCATTCCATCACACGGAGTCAAGTGATATCTAGTGGGTGGAAGAACGCTTGCCAAGGCAGAACAGTGAAAGCTAACTCTCTCCGTCGAGCTCCTGTTTTTAAATATTTATATCTCTGGCAGACTTTTTTGGGGTAGAGGAAACTGAAGGCTCTTTTGCTATCTGTCATTTCACCCAGGCAGGGGAAAGAGTCGTACAACTTGATTTTCCTAGAGTTTGGCACCAAGACTAGGCAATGGTGTTTCTTTGGGGTGGTGAATTTTGCTTTGTGGAAAAAATGGCCTGGACCAAGGATTTTTACAGGAGCCAGCAGCCGCTTTCCATGCTGGCTTGGGGCAGGGCCAAGTTCCCATTAGTGCTGCTGTTACAGCTCTAGCCTGTCTTGCAGTGGGCTGATGCTGGCAGTGCATGGCCTGTTAGAAAACCTACTGGGGAAACACTGGTTGCCTGGGGTGCAGGGAAGTATATAGCGCCAGGAACTGGACATCAGGCTCACCCCTCTGGCCACCAGTACAAATTCTCTTGTATTCATCAGTTTGCTTCTGCCCACCCCTAGTCCTGAGGGCCTTACTTCCTTCCCTGCTTCCCCTCTTCTATGTCCCGGGACCTGAAATACATTAGCCTTCTAGCAGTGAAGAAACACCAGCATACAGACATGACGGTGGTTCAGAGGCTAAGCACTAAAGGCAATAGACTTGTCTCCCAACAGTGGTTCTGTCTCTGACTGCCTGTGGCACCACTGGTAACTATGTGGCCTTTGCCATAGCACAAGAGGGAGCTCATTTCCCCAAAGGATATTTGTGGTCTGCAACAGTTTATAAGGGATCTGAGGCTGCCACCTCACGAGCACTCATTATTTATGTTAGCTTGTGTCTTGCATAACAGAATACTTGAGAAAATAACTCAAGGGAGGAAAGGTTGATTTGTGTTCTACTCATCCTGGGCTTGTAGCAGGGCAGGAATATCACAGTATGCTGGCAGCCTGCATGAAGGAAGCAGAGATAGACAGGAAGGGGCCAGGGACAGGATATCCTTCAAAGGCATGTCGCTAGAACCTACATCTTCCTCAGTCCTAACAGCCTCTGGAGCTAGCAACTTGCTCATGGGTTAATCCATCGCTAAACTTTGTTCATGATCCAATCTCTTCTCAGTTCAGTCACCACTAGCTGAAGACACAACCCTCGTGTGGGGCATTTGTTCATATCTAAGCCACAACAATAGGCTATATTTTTTGCCACCATCAACACAGGCATTTGGGTATATCTCTAAACCTTTTCGACACCAAGTACTATCTTGAATACTAAAGGAAAGTAGTATGACAGAATCTCCCTTCTGGGAGTTCTCCATTGGGAGAAACTGGTTAAGCAACCACAAGACAGCTACATACAGCTCAATTCAATTCGAATTCCTTTTCATTTTTTTATATCTAATTTATTTATTTATTTACTTATTTACTTTAGTTTGGTGCATTGAAACAGGGTTTCTCTGTGTAACAGTCCTGGCTGTTCTGGAACTGAATTTGTAGACCAGGATGGTCTCAAACTCACCGAGATTCACCTGCCTCTGCCTCCATAGTGCTGGGATTAATGGCGTGTACCACCATGCCAGGCTAATTTTTTTGTTTTCTATTTTTTTCCTTCTGTCATTTATCAGTAAACCCCCAGCTGTAAAGATAATGGCTATTAAATTGACTTTGGGAAGAGCCAGGCCTTTAACTGGACCTTTCTACACCTTGCTTAGTTTAAGTGTTGGGTCATAGAACAAAAGCCAGGGAATGAGTAGCAAGTACCTGGCATAGGAATCTAAGGTCCCTACTATGTGTGAGTCAATGAAAAACAAAAAATCCCTGCTTTTGTTTCCTTTGGTGAATCTGGTCCGGGATGCTAAATGTCTGCTCTGATCCTGAAAGGGGTGAGCATGTGAGATGTTAGGTCAGAGGGAGGAGCCACTGAGGACACACACATGGTCCTTTGGCCTAACACTCGGCCATCATTTACTATATACTTTGAAGTTCTAATAGACAAAGATAAATGAAGACAGATTCTTCCTTCAAGGAAAGTTAAATTATGCATGCGGTTTAGCAAAAGGAAAAATTGCCTGGCATGTGCAAGGACCCAGGTTCAATCCATAGCACTAAGAGGGAACAAAAAGGAATCAAGCAGGTTCATGACTAGCCATGACGTGCAGGCCCGCGTAAAGAACATTAGGGAGGTGGCGTGCCTAAACTCCATTCCTTCCAGCCAGGGTTTGACAGGAAGAGATCCTTGGGAGCATGACACATGGGTGACAGTGAGCATGCAGGAGGAAGGGTTGTGGGTATGCTATCATGACTTATTAGCTATGTCCCTTAAAACAGACACAAAGAAAGTGAGTGTGGCCATGCACTTGGATTTGTGAGGACTGAGTGAATAGGGTTGATGTCAAAGACAGTGGTGCCTTGCCCAATTATATGAACAAAATTGTTGCTTAATAAATATTCCTCAATAATAACACCATATAATGGCACTCAATAAGTGTTACTGATAAAGAAACAACGCGCTGAGTGGATGGCAAATCAACCACTTCAATTTTTCTGTTGGCTCCCAACAAAACACTTATTAAGCAAATATTCTGAACCAGTTTAAGAACTGAAAATACAAAAAAAAAATGAGCAAGACATCATCTGTTCTGTCAATCTAAAAAACAGAAAAAAACAAAAAAAATAAAAAAAAGAGATAAATTCTCCAAAGAATCACAGCTTTTATTTGGAAAAGGGAAAGCTACATTGTAACAAGGGTGACAGAACCTTTGTGCCTTGAGGTTGCGGTGACTGGAAGCTATGGGTATATCAGCATTGGAAGCAAAAGCAAGTTTTTAAAGGCAAAATGAGAACTCTAACATATTTTGTAAAACAGTTGCCACTGGCAACTGATTAACCAAAGTCTGGGGTTGAATAGAAAGTTCCTGGGTAGATGTCCCTGTCAAAGTGGTCTTTATAAAAGGTTGTGGACACTCTGAAAGGTTGTGGCTCTGGAAGAATCTTTTGTGATCATTCCTGTAAGACATACATACAAAAGAGCACGCCCTTCACCCACTGAAGTTACTTCTTTTATTTAAGGTTGACACATGTGATTCCCTTTCAAATTACACATTACTTTCACATTCTTTCCCTGTGCTTTTGAGCAGTGGTCCAGGAGCAGAGGCTACCATGTGAAGTAATAATACACAATACATCAAAATCGTGGTGCTTTTACCAAACCCTGGAAGCCCAGACAGAAAGTGCATAATGGAGCATGGAGAGAAAGCAGAAAACTTGAGTGTAAGAGTGGAAGCACACTCATCCTTAGATCCTTAGGTGATGCTTTGGGATCTGCAAAGTTCTGAACAATGTTGCTTGTCAATTTCTTACTACTTGTTACAGCCACCACTCGGAGGTAAATTCAGCCCAGAGGGAAGCATAGACTTTGTTAAAGTTGTAAGAACACCTTAAGTAGCATCTTGTCCACTTGTTTTGAGCTATTATGGAATAAATGTATGTAATGTAGCTTTACTGATAAAAATAAATGTTAGTTGATCCCTTAGAACTAATAATATTTTGCAAGTTCAAAGGTAAACAGAAATGAATTTATTCTGAATAACTGTAGCATTTCATGTTGGGTGACATGATATTCCTTTGTGTTGTTTCATTTCAATATTTTTTTAATTCCCAGCCTCACACAAATTCTGATTGCGTCAATAGAGAGTATAGGCGGTGGCCTCTGTGAACTTTCTTTTTGATTAGTGTTAACAGACTGAGTTGCAATCTCAAGATACTCCTCATTGACTACAGACCAGAACTCTGAAGGCTGGAGAGATATTTCTATTTCATAGCTGAGCTAATTATTATGCTGGTTCGATGTGCTTCTTGGTGATATTCAGACAGACAGACAATTGTGACCTGACACACAAGTACTTCAAAACTTAGACAAAGCTGTTTCTACTAAGGACGCATGGTTACCAGCCTGCCACGGCTGGACTGTTGCAGCATGGCACGTTAGTCAAGCAACCAATGGCAAATTCACTTGATTATTTATATGAGGGCCTCCGGATCACATATACAATTTTAGCTTCAAAGTCTACATTCTACAAAGACCATAATGTGGATCTGCACTCTTCATAGATAATGGCCTACTAAAAAAAATGTAAAATATGGGTGCAAATATAAGTTGTTACTTTTTATCATTGAAAAAATGTGTGGACTGTGGGATGATTGGCCCTTTGTAGCCTATTGGTCTTTTCATATATTAAAAAGTTTATGATTTTTTAATGAGTTTTTTAATGAAATTTTAATCCTGACCAAGCTCTGCTATCCCCGCCATATGTATTCAACCAAAAAGAAAAAGAAAACAAGACTTTTAAGTTTTTGCTAACAGTCTAGAGATAAAGCCAGGCCATGTATCTGTACATACAACTTCTTCAGACTTCTCTGAGTATAAACGGATATTTTCAGTTGCTAAATATAGAAAACACAGGTCAAATAGGCTTACTAAACACTATAGAATACTCTATTGGATCGCTTCCCAGCTTTGCCTACAAAAGCAGCCACTTCTACGTGGCATCAAACTTACTCTCTGTCTCTTATAGAGAACAAGACTTTAGAATAAAGGGCAGAGAAGTTGCCCCAGTACCAGTCAAATGAATATGTCAAAATTAAGTGAGCCAGCAGGAATATACCTAGAGATATTGACAACAGAGAAAGGGGATAAGTCAACGGATAGATATTGGTACCCAGGGTTGTTGGTTAGATCAATAAGATAAGAAACAAATGGCTTCTGGAAGTTTCTGGTCCATAATGTCATGGAGCAGAAACTGATATGTAACTTATTTCTCTGCACTGAGATTGCTCCTAATGGTTCCTCTAAGAATCCCAAGGCCAACATGAAAAGAACAGTGTAGGTGGCTACCAGAAGTTCTGGTCCCAATGCCAGTCTTTACAGCAAGAAATTAACACTTCCTTTTTGCTTAATAAAACAATGGAAACTTTCCCTAGGATCTACAGCCTCTTATCATTGAAAAGTTCAACTATAGACTTATCTTTAATCAAGGCTGATCCAGAACTCCTAGTGATCTAGGATCTCCATGCTGCCTTCTTTAGACACCTCCTGAGTAACTTCATTACTGCTATCTAAGAAACATCTCAGCTTTCCCGGCAAAGCTTCCAAGATTCACTCCATTTGGATTTGTCCAGATGCTATGATCTATTCTTAAAACAAAACCGTGGCCAGGAAATGGAAGATACTGACTGTAACCCAGCCATTTGTTCCACAACTAGAAAAGAACCTGGAAGCGATGAGGGTCTAAGTTAGCCCTGGGTCATTAGGATTGGTGACAGGTGAGACTAAAGGCTGCAAACACCATCACAAGCATCCGCTGGCTTACGGACTGATGTTGTCACTATAAAAGACAACGTGTGGAACATGCTGCACACCATGGATGTGCTGTGGCATAGGCAAGGATAAGGAAGGGTTGTGCCCGCTCTTGCAGTGTACAGGGCTGTGTCTGCAAACACACCTGTGCGTTTCTCTTCTTTAAAAACACTTTGGAAATAGAGTTCTTCCTACCTTCAGTTCTGGGATGATGCCTCACCAAAAGAGTTGGCTGACGGACTTTTAAAATGGGGGAGCACAATATAAATCAATGGACTGCCATCTGGAGGTCAAAAAGAGAGAGGAAACCACAATTTTACTGTCTGGACCCAATGTTTTGCGTGGAAGGACAAAAGGGTCCAAAGAGACAAAAGAAAATTTTCTAATGAAGGATTTGGCTTCCATCATAAACAGCTTTATTAACGCCCTTCTGGTCCCCAAGAAGAAATCTGCCACAGAGCCTAACTTCATAGCTCGGTCAGGCAGTTTCAAAGGAGACCACATCTCAGTGCAATCAAAGAGAAACAGTTCCTAGGCAGACGAATTCCATCAGTGCCAGGCAGTTAGGAGGAATCGGGGAAAGTGCTGCTGGATCTCTGAGAACTCTTGAAACCTCAACTTGCTGGCGAGAGCTCTGAATTTTATAAATGGGAAAACTGGGGCTCCTTCAACTAGAACCCAAAGGGCAGACACAAACGCTTGAATGAATTATCGCATCCCCACATCAAACCACGGGGCATAGATTTTACCCCGTTTAACAGCTAAGTTAGCAGGTGTCACAGGAAACCAGATTGGTGGTGGCATGACCCAGAAAGTTCCCTCTTTGTCAGAGTTAAGCTCTGCTCAAAGGAGACTCAAGTCCTAGAAATTTCTCCTGGCTCCCTGTGGAAAGTCAGCCTGGACACTCGGCCGCAGAAAGCTGGTCCCAGCCTCTTCATGCCGTCTGTGAGGTCTGGGCCCTGGGCAGATGTCTCTCACCATATGCTGGGGGTGATTTAACAAGGCCAAATGGGCAGCCGGGCCAGAGGCTCTCTGGGGCGCTGGGTTCTGCCTAGCAAAGCGCACTGCTGCCGCCTGCCCGGCTGGCCCAGTCTGGCCACTCCTTCCTGGAGAAGAGACAGCAGCCATGATTGCAGATGCCAAGCAGCGGAAGATATTTTTAAAGCTGCAGCATCTGGCTCCTTGGCAGCCTTCACCCGCTGGTGGGCTGGGTGTTTTGGAGTCGCCTCTGGGCACTTCACATGGCTTGGCATCTGATTATTGTCTAGGCCGCCTTTGAGAACTGAGCTGCGGCTGTGGGGCGGGAGATCCTTGACATTCACTGTTGGTTGTGACCTGGGACTCCCGTCTCGGTGACATCAGCATGTTTCTGGGTCTTTTGTATTTTTTAACTTCCCTTTTTTTAAAAAAAAGTGATGAAAGAAAGATCATTTCCCCTCTGCCAGAGACGTTTTGAATAGCTTGCAGCTGCCCACCGGTGCCCACCCTGGCAGCTCTCTCTGACTGGCTTAGAACAGGCTTTCTTGGCATTAAAACTTCCCTCAGGGTTCACTGTTCCTCTAATGTCTCCCTGGGGATGGAAGGGCTTACCTTTTCTTTCCTTCTTCCTTTTTTTCTTTTAATCCTGCTTTTTCAAGAGATTCCGAGGCTTCCTGCGTACATCCAAACACACACACACACATACACACACACAAAGAAGGAAAGAAAGAATGACACTGAATTCCCTGGCAAGTTGTATTAAGATTTTTCTTTTTCTTAGAATGGTACCATTTCAGGGACTGCCAGCTCCCTAGCCTGGGAACTCAGGCTTGAGGATTTGGCCCTGTTTCAGAACACGAGTTTGAAGACGACTTCCAATGACTTCCAGTGAGTAGTTCAGACCTGGTGACAAGAAAATTATCTCTGTCAAGTCCTGGGCTCCCGTGTCACTGGGCTGGGAAGGCAGCAGCCTGCCTCTCACCCATGGCTTGGCAAGAGCACAGAACGTGGTCTTTTCTCCAGCCAACAAGCTGGGCAGTAGCTACCGGAGAATGCCAGTGGCCAGGGTGATGCCTGGGGCCCAGCTGGGCTGGCCAGAACACAGTGTTTTTAGGAAACTGGCATCACTAGGCATGATTGTCTCCTTGCCTCGCTGAGCTACACAGATACAAACCTAGCTCATCATTACCCAGGCAAGCCCTGGGTTGAGAGTAGTCATGGACAGTAAGGGGTATCTTCTTCCACAAAGTTCGATACAGAGACAGCAGTATACCAACCACATCAGTTAGCAGAAAAGCACCAACACTCATCGGGGCAGATCCAAAGTACATGTCTTACTCCCGGTGGATCCCATTGCAACCCTGGGCCACCAACACTCATCGGGGCAGATCCAAAGTACATGTCTTACTCTAGGTGGATCCCATTGCAACCCTGGGCCACAGAGACTTCTACTCTTTCTCTCCTACTGACGACACTGAGAAGTACAAGTAAATTAGCAAAGTCACCCAGAAAATATGGTAGAAGAAGATGCAGACTCAAGTGTTCTTCCTCCAGAAACCAACTGGACCATAAAATAGATGAAACTAAGTTTGATTTAAGTAAACATTGAAGCCCAAACAGTTTTTTCTCTGTGTCAGCCATATTTGGAATTAGAGAGCTATGAAGAAGAGTTAAGGTGGGCTGTAAAGACATTCAAAATACAGAACCCTTCTCATCATTTCACTATGTCTAGGAGAGCCACTCTTCTGTCTAGTAAGCTGGAAAGAGCAGCTGTATTTGGGCAGAAAGCCCACTTAGGACCAGGCATTTCAGAATATGGTGTAGCTGTGGAAAATCCCACTAAAATGGAGGCTGCTTGAATATTTGAGTTAATTTCCTGTGCCTGCTGAGGACCCCTTCTATGCTGGGAATTCTTCTGATTGTTAAGGAGCAACGGGATTGAAGACAAAGAAAAGTTAGGTAAGGGGAGGTTCTTGGTTTTAAATGAGGTCGTTGGGTGAGCTGACTATGTGATGTTGACTCTTGGTTAAGAGGCTGAGAGAGGTGAGCGACCAGACACGTGAGTCTGGAGGATGGTGGGATGTGCTAAAGCATCCCTGGGTGCTTAAGAAGCATTCAGGAAGGATCTACAACAGAGTGCCTGGGAGAAAGTAGTAAGACTGGGAAATCTGTGAGCCCCGAGAAGCTGCAAGCGGTCTTTACATGAAACCCCAGAGGATCCTTGTTAGATCTCCTGCCTCAGTGAGCAGCAGGGTCTCTTACATTCTGTGTCCTTAGGAAAACCTCAGTCCCTTCAGTGTTTAAGGTTACCGACTACATGTAAGTGTGCCACAGCCCAACAAAGCCAAAAATGGGCACAACCAGCCATGTGATTCACGTGGGTCCCACCCTTCTTATCCACACAGTAACAGTAGCAACTCTTGTCCAGAGATGCTGTAATGATGACTTTAAAGCCTATGGAGATTTGGACATAGACTAAAGCAGACTAGAAGGAGGAGGGCCCATGTCCTCTTCTCAGAAATAAAAGTGTACTCTAAGGCACGCATTCAGCAAATATTCTGTGAGCATCCTCTCTGTGAGTTGCTACAGAGATAATCAGATGCTTCAAATTTTGAGTCCTTACTAAAACCAATAGGAACACGGATATCCAAGGGACTCCAATGAAGAGTTTAAGAATTCCTACTTGCTCTGTATCCCATCACTGGACAAAGATGACTTCCAAAGCCACTTTTGAACCAGTTCTTATTTGGTGTTTTCTTTCTTCCTAGCTTTCATTGTATTACTTGAGTGTAATGATTCTGGTAAGTGACCCTGTAGAGGCTATGGAATTCCAGAGCTTATTAAAAGAATGCAAAGTATAATTTGTCACTTGTGTAACAAGTATTATATACAAGGTAGCCTCACATAATGGTCTTTAAGGTTTCCTGATCTTGAGTATCAACATCTATTTACAACTCTACTGGTAGACTAAATCTCATTGTATTGGCTGTAATAAGCTATACTCCTGCCCTTCCTAAGGGAAAATACATTCACGTTTAGCTTATTATCTACACATTTGATACCAAAGCAGAAGTTTTCAAAGCACATGAAAAGGAACAAGAGTTACTTTGGAATTCGTCTCCAATAAGCATTTTATGGCTGAATAAGTTCAACATTAGCACAATCCACTCAAAAAATACAATAGAGCTTTAATTTGCAGCATATCCTAAAATTATGAAACTGGTGAGAAAGACCCCCAAAAGAGTTGGGGGTGTTCTGCTTTCCGGATGCCTATAAATTTGCTTGTGGGAAGTGGTTAACATCATTTTCTACCATCTGGATGGAAATCTAGGCAATCCTGTAAGTCTCTGGATGGAGTTTAGTCAATGATTAAACAGAGACTACTATCATGAATACTTTTGCCTTCTGTGTTGGCTGCTGCAGGCAGGTAGATTACTTTTATACATTGGCCATGCCTGGCTCTTGTGTATGTCTCTCTTCACCCATCTCCTCCATGTGCTGTGTTTACTTATCCTGGTTTATGACCCTTCACAGCTAGGAGTCAAAGAGGGAAAGCAGGCTGAGAATGTGTCTAGGAAGTCCTTCTTCAATAGGTATGTCCATTAGACAGCTGTAAAGTCTCTGAGGTAAATTCGTCTTAGCAGGTGTTGAGAGCTACTATGGTTGTTTTGTCTTCTGTTTGCTTGTGAGGGGGTTGTTTGGTTGGGTTTTTGTCAGGTGCATTTATTAGAACCTCAGGTGGTCCCTGGACTACTTCTGATTCCCCTCAGCAAAATCCATTGATGCCCACCACTGCTGATGACCTTCTATGGCACAACCTCCAAAGTAAAGAACCCTAAAGGAAACATAAAAATCTCAGATGGTGTAACTGAGAGAAAATAATGAAGAAGTATGTACTGAGGAGTAGTTAGGGTCTGGTGAGATCAAGAAGAGAAGTGAAGTGATCCGAAATGACAGAAAATAGAATTCTTGTCACCTCTGAGCCTAAAGGGGCAGGCAAAGGAAGTTTATAGGACATGCTTCTAAACAGAAATGTACCCCACCCCCCGCCCACACACATACATAGTTCACCATTCTGTCAGGGCACAAGCTAGTAGGTGGAAGGCAACAGCCTTTTCCCTCACATCTACTGGGCTCCCTTATGGCCTCTTATTGACCAAATCCTGTCATAGGGAAAAGAGAGCACTGTCTAGAAGGCGTATGGATCAGCCTCCTGGGAAAGACTAGAGGAAGAATGGGTGAAAAGTAGCTGCAGAGGGTTGACGGGACCTTCTTGACCCTGGCACATATTCCCTTTAAATTTTTTTTGTTAAATGTATTTATTTTTATGTGTGTGAGTGTTTCGCCTGTTTGTCTGTGGACCACACATGTGCAGTACCCGAGGAGGCCAGAAGAGGCTGTCAAATTCGCTGGTCTAGAGTTGGAAGTGGTTACACTCGTGCTCCTCAACCTTCTTCCTAATGCTGTGAATATAGTTCCACTATGTTGCAGCAACCCACAGCCATAAAATTATTTCCTTGTACTTCATTATTGTAATTTTGCTACTCTTACGAATTGTAATGTAAATATCTGATATGCAACCCCCAAAGAGGTCTCAACACTCAGGTTTAGAATCACTGGGTTACATCCACCTTGTGGGTACTGGCAACAAAAATCTCCATCCTCTGGAAAAATCATCCAGTGCTATTAACCACTGAGCTATTTCACCACCTCACCACTACCACCACAATTACCCACCACCACCATCACCACCACCACTACCACCACCACCATCACCAGCACCACCACCATCACCACCCACCACCACCTCCACCCACCACCACCATCACCACCACCACTACCACCACCACCATCACCAGCACCACCACCATCACCACCCACCANACCACCACCACCATCACCAGCACCACCACCATCACCACCCACCACCACCTCCACCTACCACCACCATCACCACCCACCACCACCTCCACCTACCACCACCATCACCACCACCACCATGACCACCACCATCATCTCCACCACCACTACCATCACCACCACCACCACCTCCACCACTACCACCATCACCCACCCCCACCCACCACCACCCACCACCACCACCATTACCACACTACTACCACACACACACACACACACACACACTTCAGATACACTTAAGAAGCCCCCAGCTTCATGAAGTAGTCCCACTTTCCTCCTTAGCTGCTTTTTTTCTGAGTGTTCAGAAATTTCTTCATTGCTACAACCAGATCCTCATTCCCTCCACCTAGAATGTTCTTTCACCACTTAGTTAAGCCACCTTAGTTAGGGCTTCTATTGCTTTGAAGAGACACCGTAACCAAGGCAACTCTTATAGAGGAAAACATTCAATTGGGTGGCAGCTTACAGTTTCAGAGATTCATTATCATCATGGTGGAACATGGCAGCATGTAGGCAGACATGCTGCTGGAGAGGTAACTCAGAGTCCTACATCTTACAGGCAACAAGAAGTAGTCTAAGTGTTACACTGAGTGAAGATTGAGCAAAAGAGACCTCAAACCCAGCCCCACAAAGACATACTTCCTCCAACTGGGCCACACCTATTTTGACAAGGCCACACCCCCTAATAGTGCCACTCCCTTTGGGAACCATCTTCTTTCAAACCACCACACCACTCTTCACCTAGTAAGCAGGTAAAATATTTTCATATCTTATAACTCATTTTTTGCATTGCTCCTTGGGTAACCAGCTATTTATAAACAGCATACTTCTGCATAGTTAAAAACACAGAATACTTTTTATTCTAATAATTTCAGTTTTCTTCTCTGACCACATGTTCCTTGTGGGCAGGGGCTTTGCCCACTTCACCTGCTCAGGCTTTCTGGATCTTGTAAGTAGCAGCAGCATGGGAAGAACTCAGGAGCCTCCAACTACCCCTGTTTGGGCCTCAGTTTCCTCCCCCAGAAAAGAAGCAGCTGAATGCTGGTGATGTGAAAGGCCCCTTTGAGCTCTCACATTCCTGAAATGCAAATGCTAATCCCTCAGGTGAGAGACCCTCTTGACTTCTCTGTCAAGAAACTTATTCCAAGTTTATACATTAACCAGAGAATACAGTAGGGAGAGAGGGTTACAAAATCTCAGATTACTACAAGAGGGAGAAAAAATGGTATTACAGGGACGTATACAGTTTCTCGAGGAAATGAGCAATCTCTTTTTTGATGGACTATGTGAAAGCTAAACTGGAAGGAATAATTCGATTAAATGGTGATGTAAACTGGAAAGGAAGCATTACTTCCTGAACTGCAGCGAATGCCTTACAGGTGCCATGGGACCCACCACCTCAGTAATTAGAACGTTGTAACTGTCTCCACTTAACTATGTGCAAGTGATTAAAAATGGGAACAACACTGGGACTCCAGATACCAGATCATTCTGGTGAATTGAGCTTTGTTCTCTGTTACTTAGGGTAAAATGAAAAGGCAGAACTCATGGCAAGGATATATAGTAATGGCTTCTTTTTTGCCTCACATGACCCAGGACTGGAGAGCCTTTGGGGTCACAAAGGATGTGTGTGTGTGTGTGTGTGTGTGTGTGTGTGTGTGTGTGTGTGTGTATCCCTCACCAAAAGTTCTGCTACCTTGAGCCCCTGCAGTCTAGACAAGGAACAAAAACATCAGATTTCCAATAGATAGTTCCATGAAAGAAAAAGCCCTGTGAAGGCAATCAGAAGTGTGCATTGCGTTGATGGCAGATGTCAAAGAATGAGATCTTATTTGGCATTATATAGGTGAAGTATGGGTCAAAGATTGCCTGCATGGTGGGAAAAACATGCATAAGGCATAGGGGTAAGAAGAGATTTGGAATAAAAACAAACACCGGGATGGCTGAAGTTTTATTAAAATGGGAAGGAGATCTCTAAGATAAGGCTAAGGAGTGGGGCAAGATGCTAGTTTTTGTGGATTTATTCCTATACTATTCCTATTGAAATCTTGACCCACACTCCTATCGTTGCCCATGATCCTCTGACTTACAAATCTGCTGACTTACAAATCAACCTGGGCTAGCCAATGAGACTGGGCATCTTACATTTGCCACTCTGCCCACATCACATTTCGCAGCTTTGTTGTTCCATGCCTTGGTTTCCCTCCACCAAAAAAAAAAAAAAAAAAAGATTGATTTGAACAAAATTAGCCCTGAGATATCATTCAACACAAAACCCTTAGAATCTAAGTTTTGATTTCTTGCCAACTTCCTTGGGTGACATTAACATTGGGACTGTCACTGACAAAGAGAAGGGCTGAGCATCTGCTCTGCTCACTCCTGCCCCACTGCTGTCCCTGGAAACTCTCAGGGGGCGAGCTTAGGGAGGAAGGAGAGCCAAGGCCGCACAAAGGGTTGCTGTGAACAAGGGAAACAGCTGGCTAGGATAGCCTGACAGTGCTCCTGGGTCCTGCCAGCCTCGGGCAGGGAAGAGAAGCTTTCTGAGCCCCAGAACTGGAAGCAGCAATGTGATCCCCGAGGGGTGGGCCTCTCGGAGGATACCTGGAACAAAGGGCCTTTAGAATTTTCTCTGGAGCCTGCTCTGTTCTGCAATCAGTTGCACTCTTGGTCAACCAATTCTTAGATTAGTCAAACCTCTAGCGATTTTGGCTGGGTCGGCACAAGAGAAGTCAGGTGGAAAGTTAAGGTAATTACCCAGGTGAATCGGGGCTTGCAAAAGCAGAAAAATGACTGAATGTGGGGCCTGTCTACAGGGCATGGCTCTTTATAAGCACCAATCAGACTGGATCGCTCCTTGGCTCGCCATGTCACCAGGCTGTGTGGCTCTGTTATACCATGGCACTCTGAGCTTCGGGCAGCCTCTGAAGCAGATGAATATCAGCCAGTCAGCAAGGTTTTATTGAGTCACTATGAGCTAGGCAGCAATTTGCATTTCTGAGAAGCTGGAACTTTTAACCTGGTTAGGCAAATCAGACCAAATACTCGAACTGTAAAAGTCACTGTGCCCTAGATGTAGACAACCCTAATATTACGGGGCTTAAAGGGGAGCACTGACGGCATGGAGTAGGAAGGGAAGACAGCTTGCAAGACCAGAGGCTCAAAAGAAAAAGGAGAGACTAATTCCAATTATGATTCCGAGAGACCAAAGCAAATAGGTAAGGAAGCATAGGCAAGTTAGAGGAAAGCAATGAATCTCAGCTCAGAAAGAGTTAGAGGGTTAGAGCTGGGGAGACAGACAACACATCTCCCTCAACTCCTGATGTCATATCCTGAGTTCAAATCCCCGAAACCCATGTAAAATCTGGAGCCATATCCTGCCTGCATCTGTAATCTCAGTGCTTCTACAGAGAGAGAATCCCCAGAAGCTCAAGGGCAGCTAGCCTGGGGTAGAAACCTGGGAAGAGCAGAGACCCCATGTCAAAGCTGAAAGTGGGGATTGATGCTTGAGGTAGTCCACATGTGTGCTGAAACTCAGACTCATGAATTTTCACATAAATACATACATGTATGTCACATACACAAGAAAAAAGAGAAAGACGGGAGGGAGGGAGGGAGGGAGGGAGGGAAGGAGGGAGGGAATGACAGTGGGTATTGGAGTCTCAGTGACAGTGGGCATTGAGGTCTCAGTGGCAGTGGGCATTGGAGTCTCAGTCACAGTGGGCATTGAAGTCTCAGTCACAGTGGGCATTGAAGTCTCAGTCACAGTGGGCATTGAAATCTCAGTGACAGTGGGCATTGGAGTCTCAGTGACAGTGGGCATTGGAGTCTCAGTGACAGTGGGCATTGAAGTCTCAGTGACAGTGGGCATTGGA
>JAQHUG010000012.1:14626075-14645582 GCA_028555095.1 Dicrostonyx torquatus | reverse complement strand
ATTGGAGTCTCAGTGACAGTGGGCATTGGAGTCTCAGTGACAGTGGGCATTGGAGTCTCAGTGACAGTGGGCATTGGAGTCTCAGTGACAGTGGGTATTGGAGTCTCAGTGACAGTAGGCATTGGAATCTCAGTGGGGCTTTGGTACAGTGCTTTGGGTTGACCATGTCTCTGCAATAAATATATTGAAGTCACATCCCTGATTCATCTAGAAACAGTTGTTGCCGATATTATCCAGTTATCAGAGTGAGCTCCGGTCCAATATGACTGGTGTCTATTGGGCAATGCTGAGCATGGAGACATGCAGAGAGCAGGCACATGGCGGTGTCAGTAGGACAAATGACAGTGCCAACAGCACAGAGGACTTCCAGGAGGAGTCACAGAAATATGTGAAGGGAGGAATGTCCCCTAAGGGACTCAGAAGAAGCATCGCTTTGCCGAGGCCTTGATTGTGGACTGCCAAAAAATGTGAAACGGGGAGGGCCTGCCATTTGCAGGCCCCCAGATTGTGATGCTTACAACAGCAGCCCCAGAAAACCAGCTCATGCTGGCATTCTCTCATATCAATGATGACAACACTGGTTCTGACAAAGACAATACCAAATGACGAAGGAGAAGATAGAGATAGCCCCACACTCCCAGAAGGAGCTTCGCAGGACACAGAAATTGTACATTTACACAGTAGGACAATCGAAAGTCACAAAGGAGGAAGCGTTGAGAGGAAGCCCAGTCACACAGCATGGTTCATGGGTAGAAGTACTAGCTAGCTCTAGTATTAGACAGGCCAGCATTTGTGGGGTCTCATTCTGTCCCTTACTGGCTGTGCAAACTGGGATGAGTTAGCCCCTCTTTGGGCCTCCATCTCTTCAGTAGTAAACTAGAGGTAATAATTTGCCTCATACAGGTAAGGAAAATTATGGGCTGCCAAGCCTTGTCTCAAAAGGAAAGCTACCTTCCCTGTTTGCCATGTGAAACAGAACTGTTGTTGGTATTGTGTCCCGTGTCTGGCCCCTACCCCCTGGCTCCAAGCTTTCATGCAGGGGCCTCTAAAGCTAGCAGACTTCTTTCCTCAATGATCCTCTCTGCAGGGCAGGTTCAAACCGTAATTCCCGTTCTCCTTCCCACTCCTGCTCCTTAGGCCACCCTCAGCCTCACAGAGTTTCCCACTCTAATGCCTTCTCACACAGAAATGCCTGCACCACCACCGTGAGACACCTAAAATCAATGCGCCCTTTTCAATATTCACTGCCTCCTACACCCAATCAGCCTCACTGAGAGCCAGAGGGAGAGTGGAAGAAAGGAGAGGCATTGTTTCGAGGACTCGCTGTGAGCCGCGTCCTTCAAAGGCTCGTCGCCATTTTGCTTTCCTTTCATCCCAGCCTAGGATGTACAACAGCACCCGACACACGGTAGGTGCTCAATAAAAGCTGTCCCACGACACTAACGCCTGCAGTTCTCTGCCTGGGCCAAAATGGGTGAGGAGCCAACCAAAGGAAGCCCATTCTGCATTTCAATTAGCAAAGAGAAATGGTGCTCTCCTTTGGAAAGAGGCTGGAGAGCCCAGAATTTCCTCCTGAAGCCTCCCAAGCCCACCTTGATTCCTCTCCACCCCCAGCACTACCTGGCCTTGCACACTTTCCCACCTTGTTACACACGGCCTCGCCACAGGACAGCCCATTAGGCCGTCGGGCCTTATTAGTGCCGGCTACAGCACGGTGGAGTGTAACTGGATCCCGAGCCCCGTGCTAAACGCTCCATCTGGACCTGTTCTCAGATGCTGATGAGGCTGTGCCCTCCTCTCCTCAAAGGGCTTCCAAAGAAGGGATCAGGTTTCTCAAGCCTGGTCAGAGGGAAGACAGAAGCCTGCCAGAGGCCACCCACTCTTGCAGACATAACCAAGTTGATATCGGCAGGGAACTACTTGTTCCGTCCCATTCCTGTTATGGCCTTCTGGGAGTACATTTATTAACTCTCTGTTTTACGATAAATTCACTCAACGCATTTTTATTAAACTGCTTCTATAAGCCAGTCATTGATCCGCCGGGGTAGAGCAAAGCCAGAGAAACCTTCAGCTGAGTGGAGCCTGGGCCAGCTGGGGTAGGGGTGGGGATGGGGGTCAGAGAAGAAATGTAATCTTGCCGAAGCAGATCACAGAATGGGCATTCATTTGCTAGGGCTGCCGGAACAAAGTGCCATAAAACAGACAGAGCCTGGCATGGACAACGGAAGGAATTGTCTCAGTCAGGCGTGGTAGTGCACACCTGCATTCCCAGCACTTGGCAAGCTGAGGCAGGGGCATTACAAGCTCTAGACCAACCTGGGCTGTATAGAGAGATTCTATTTCAGAGGAAGAATGGGAGTGTGGTTGTAGTTATGTACCACCACGCTCGGCACACACTTTTTTCTTTACCTCTAAAAAGAAAATCTCCATAAACCCATATTCTGAGATAGAGAGGTTAGGTATGATCCAGCCTACAACGTACAAAACACAACTGTAAGGGGGCTGGTAATGTCAGGGCATGTGGCATGCCTGTTAAGTTGGTACCAGGAAAGAATGTTCTAGACAAGAGGAAAAGCCATGGCCAAAGCCCTGAGGTGAGGAAAATTCTCAAAAAGCAGGGGGACTAATCTGTTTCGGGCATAAGATGCAATAAAGGCGGGGAATGGTACTAGCAAATGAGATCAAATAATTGATGGGTGAGGAGGCGGACCCTGGGCTTAGGGCACTATAAGACCAGAAGCAGCTGGGCTGCTGTGGTGGGAGGGCCACCATCTGGTTTGGCAGCATGGGAGAGATTGTCCTCCATCAAATTTCACATCTGGATAAGGAAATTGGTCTTACGTGACTTCCATGTGCTTTCTGATATAACACCATACCAGTGGCCTGAGAATTTGGAGGACAGAACCAGGGCACCCAGACAGGACTTCATTAGGATGCATCTTCTTGCTCCCTGGACTTCGGGAGGGTGGCTATCTCTGACCTTTCCAGACACTCAAAAGCTGTCGTCAGTGAGCCAAAGTGCTTTAATATTTCCCATCATGGGCTCCCGCTGCCTCTCAATTCCCATTTTACAGGTGAGGAAACCAAGCCACACAGGTAGGTTGGGGAGAAGATCACATAGTTTAGCCAAGGCAGGAAGCTGGGCCCCAAGCCCATGTTCAAATAACATCAACGTTTGTTTTCCCCTCCAGACATTTTTCTGCAATCCATAACTCAATTTGGACAGCAAGATTTCATATCTGAAAATTGTCATTCAAAATGAATATAAAAATTCCTTTTATTTCCAGCCACCACCACACTAATTAAGTTTTGTCCTGTTCTAAAGGCCCAGTTTTAACAGTAAAATTGGGCCCTACTCTTCAGTGGAGAGTGTTGTGTTGCTCTGGGGCCTTGCTGATGGCTCCTTAGTCCCTATAAAAACCCGGCTGCATTGTCACCGGATTTCGCAACTCCAGTAAACATGAGCTTCACAGTCAAATGGGGCCCAGCTCTGTAACATTGGACACATTTCTTATTTCCCTGGACTCTCACTCCCTCCTGAATACAATAAACATTAAAATCTTGACTTCGTATGGTTTTCATGACAATTGAAAGAAAATGATGCATGGCTAACAGTGAGGGCTTATTCATTAGCGCCTTCTCCTCGGCTCTCATGAGCCTCAAAACTTTCTGCCTTCCAGAATAATTTCTCATGCTGTCTTTAGAGAAGCAACCTCCATCTTGCTCATTTCCCTAGCCCCTCAGTGGTAACTTGTGGGAAATACTCTATAAAAGCTTGAGGGGTACGGTTTGGTCATAAGACTGAAAAAAGGAAGAAGAGATGAGTGGAGGAAGGAGAAGGGGGAGGAGGAGATTGACAAGAGGGCACAAGGAAAAGAGAACGCAAAGTAAAATCTTCGCAAAGACACCATGCAGAAGGAAATGACATCAAGATGTATACCCACACAGCCGGGAGCAGTGGGGATTCCGGAGGACAGGTTCCCCATCCTGTCCTCAGGGCTGCTGGGAGTGGCTGCAGTGAGAAAAGTCTCCCTTTGCTTTCCACAGGCATCCAGCCTGCATTTTTAACAGCTACCAAAGTGCTAAAAGAAAGGGAATTGAGGCAACACATTCCTCCAGGTGTTAAAGTCAAGAGTGATTCTACAAATACCAGGAACTCCCCATCGTGAGATCCCAGGCAGGGCAAGCAGTAGCACATGACAGGCTGGGGGTAGGTCGCTCTTACTTCCAGGGAAGGCAAACCTGGTTCCCAGAGGAGCTGGCCAGTTTCATTCTCCCCTTGGTCAGCTGACAGAAGTGAAGGAGTGGCACAATCTCACAGATTGTAAGTCAATTAGGACATGGTGACTTCCCTAACAGGATTATCTGTGCCCTTCCCCAGAGCCTGTTCCATTAAGGAAGCAATCAATGACCTTTCGTTTAGAGCCGGCTCCCTCATTCACACATCAAGCACCTCTGTAACAGAAATCAATAGTCTAAATAACCAAGGGCGGAGTTAGTAATCCTCACCTTTAAAATCATCTTTATGGTCATTTCGCTCCTTTTCCAAAAGTTATAATACTAATGTAAACAACGTTGGTGTGTAGGTTTCTGTTCCCAGGCACTAAGGGGCATTGTAGGCAACCCACAAGAGGAGAAGGAACAGGGATTGCTCCACTCAGAGTAGACAAAGTGCTCCCCAACCTTATAGTCACAGGAACTTGGAGGTAAGGCACTACATAAAAGAGGATCTCATGTTCAGTCAGTCTTAGCTACATAGCCAGTTTGAGGCCAGCCTTGACAACGTAGTGGGACTGTCTAAAGGCAAAATACAAGGGCTGGAGTTGCAGCTCAACAGCAGATGTGCTACTATTGATGTAGCAGAGTGCTTGTCAAATGTGCACAGGGACCTGGGTTCAAGGCCTACTGCGGAAAGAAAAATAGAAAACTTATAAAGATAGGAAAACTTTAATCAGGCAGAGCAGAAAGGTTTACACATCCGTGAAAGTCCTAGTAAGGATGCTGTTACTTCTCCTCCAGCTCCCTATACTTGGAGTTATCTTCCTAAACCATAAATAAAATTGATCCACACCCTGCTGACAATTTCTACATAGCCGACCATTGCTGTCAAGGCAAAATTTTAACATGTGGGTGAAGACATTGCAGGCTGGGGTCCCTGCCCACTTCACCAGCTCACTGCACTGCACTTATTTCTCCTAGCGTGCTCTCCATTGTGCCATGAACATCACACACACGCACACACACATACACCTATACGGAAACACAGATGAGCACACATGTGTATATAAGCTTGCTTGCATACACACACACACACACACACACACACACACACTTCGCTCATACCTGTTGACAGCTATTCAGGCCCAAGATTAGTTGTCACTCCCTTCAGAAAGTCAAGTGTGGAACTCATGACGTTTCTATGCATTTTTGTGTTTCTTGTCGTTTAACCCATTCTAATAAATCAGTGACTGCTGATTTGACCTCCCCTCTAGGACTACCAATAAAGATTGCATAGATATAGTCAGCCCACTGTTGTAACCTAATGTCCTAGGACAGGGCCTAGCTCAGTACATTTCTAATTTAAACTTAATTGAAGAGACTGATTTTAATATGACCTGGAGAATCTTAAGTTAGCACAGCATATAGTAGGTGTCCAGTAAATATTTATCAGATTAAATTATTTGTTAAATTAAATTATGGCACATAATCACAGGAAGGCAAAACTGTATTGCAAGCAGCTAATCGCCTGCTAAATATCATCATCAAACTGCAACGCCATCCATGTGTGTTGCTGTTTGCCAAAGAGGAAAGGCCTTGCTGGAATATGAGGAAGAATGCCTGAGGAAAAAACTGGTCCCACTCTGAGGAAAGCGAGTGGACCAGTCAATGGCTGAAGCTGCCGCTAGAGAAAGGTGCTATGGACATGGGCGTTCACCAAGTCTCTCCCGGTCTCAGATCCCATCCTCTTGCCTGGCACATTTTCCTACAGACAGACCACGTGCTGACCCAAGCAGTTCTGTCCCTTCCCCAGCTCTTTCTCATTGAGGAATGAATAAACTGGCCCAGCTCACACACCAGGCTAGAGGGAATCTGTCCTCAAACCCTGCTATAGTCTGACTTTAAGAACAAATATCATGTTTCTAAATTTATAGAACTGACAAGCAGGCCGTTGGACTCAGCAAAGTGCAAAGCCTTGTATGGCCTGACTTGAGTGATCACGGCTTCCCCAGAAAACATCGCCGTCTCGTTCCTTGTAGACACAACAGGAAGCAAGCCTAAGACCTACTTCACTTAGTGAGGGCTCTGCTGGGCCCCAGAAGCCGCCTGTCCTGAGCACATCAGACAACGCGGCCTGGACTTAGACAGGGTAGACAGGCAGGAAACTGAGGACCTCAGACTCGTACTAGAGAGTGTCTTTGTGGCATGAACTCAGCATCTAGGTTTGGTACTAGAGATGCTCAAGCCAGGGAGAAAGGAACAAGTGAGGCTTAAGCCAGAACTATGATCAAATGGAGAAAAACCTAGGGCAATAGTATCATACTGGTCCTGGCTTCTAGCTCCTGCGCACTGAGTGTTTCCAGTCAATATCCTGGTATCATTATAAACATTACCTAATGTAACCTTCCAAAGACACTATGATCCAGCACCCCTGTTTTATATCAGGACACCCCTGTGAATGTAATACTGGGTAACTCCCACCTCAAATGTTCCCCCCAAATCCTAGAAGGAACTTAGGTGGAACTAATGGTGGAAATGGTAGAACCTAGAGGGAGCTGGGACATGAAGATGTGCCCTTGAGGGGCTTATGGGGTCCTGGCTCCCATTCTTCCTCTGTCTTTATTCCCGGCTGCCATAAGGTGAATAACTCCCCCCTACACACACACTTCTACCATGATGCTTTGCTTCACCCTAAAATAGCAGGGACATCTAGCCACATAGACTAAGATCTCTAAGACTAAACCCAAATAAACCCGTTTTCTTTTTAAGTTGATTGTACCAGGTATTTTGGTAGTCACAGAAAGTGAACATAGCATGATTTATAAGCAACTGTTGGTAGTTGGTATTTGGCTATTGTTTGCTTGAAAGAAATAAAAGAGGAGAGAGAGAGAGAGAGAGAGAGAGAGAGAGAGAGAGAGAGAGAGAGAGGTTAGTTTCATGTTTCAGCCCCATAGGTTAGTCCAGAGGGCTGGAGATTAGTCTGTGAGGGTTAGTCCATAAGTCCAGATAGGATTAAACATTATGTAGACGTGAACAGAGAAGGAAGAAGGAAGGAAAGACTTGAGGGGATGGTGGCCACAGCGAGGACAAACCCACCAGCATTACTGTCAGGCCCTCGCAAATAACTGTAGATTTGTGGCCTGGAGGCCTGGACTCCAGACAAGCCAGGTGTTGTTTACCAGCAAGTCACAGAAGTCTGAGGCTAAGCTGCCCCCTCCCCAACACCCAGAGGCCCAAACAGCCCCTGCTGGCCTCTCTCTGTGAACAGAAATCAGATCACATGTTGCCTGAAGTCAGATATGTGACCAGATTCGGTGCACTGTGCAAGATTTCACCGACGATGAAAATAGCTTTCTCCTGCTGCATTTAACATCTGGTGTCACAGATTTTTGCTGAGAGCCATAAAAGCACTAACTTGCAGAGAAAACCTCATTGTGGAAACATACATTTCTGGGGGAGGGGGTGGCAGCCAGAGCCCGGCTGTGTTCCCAGCCTGCCTCAATGGCGACTTAGTGGCAGTCCTTTGTCTCCTGGGAGGATGATGAATTTCACAGGAGGCTTCGAGAGGAATTTGGGGCAGTAAAGAACCAGTCCTAGGCTAGCAACTCTGTCACTGACTAGCTGAGAGACCTTGGACTGGTTTCTTAACCTCTCGGAACTTTCATGTCCTTATCAAAAAAAAAAAAAAAAAAACAGCAAAGATAAAAATAGCCACCTGCTGGGGTTACTGTGTGGATTCAATGAATAACATATGTGGCAGTGCCTGGCACAAAAGTAGATGCTAGCTGCTTCTTCCTTTCTTCTCCTTTTCCTTTTTTGTTCCCTGACATTTCCTTTCAGACCCAAGTCTGCCTGAACACAGTGGCATTTGTCAAAGCCTTGTGCATGCAGAGCTCCTGCAGCGCTTGGCCCAAGTAGTGGCTAGCTGGGTCCCTGGTGCCATGCTGCGGGGAGCTCTTCCAGGATTGACAGCGGCTATTGATAGCCTCCCAGGAGCACTGCCCCAGGCATCTGCTGAGTGGAGGGAACTGCAGGTCATCTGGAAGCCACAGGAAGTAAGGAAGTTGGGCCCCCACCACAAGTCCACCCACCTATGTTTCTTTAGTAACCCCGTTCTGTCCAGGAAGAAGCACAGCCTAGGGGTTCAAAGAATCCATGACAAGGTGGGACGAGGCACAGGTTAAACTGTGATTAGGTGGTCCTGGAGGGGGCACGGTGTAACTTATGCTAAGGGTGAGGGCAGACAGCCTGACTAGCCACAGCCACATCTGGAACATCTGCCTTGTACTCGACGCTCTTGGCTGCCTATGAGAACTGTCCCATCACTAGTGAGAATTGTTCAACGTGATGTGAGAGACCACAGTCTGGTCTTCTCCCCAGCATGGCCTTGACCTTTAAACCTGCCTACCACCGCTATTGGCTCAGACATGCTCAGTCTTCCTCTGTACACAGTCTCTGGTATACTCTGTGGCCTTGTCCTTCTCTCTATCCTCTGGGTCTCTGTCACTCCATCTCCCAATGCCTCTGTGTGTTTCCTCTCTATGCATTTCTCCATGTCTTCCTGCCTGTCTCCTCCCTCCCAGATGCTCTCTACCTGCACGGCTCCCCCAGCTGCCTAGGGTCCCCCACAGCCCAGCCACTCTTCACATATTTTAACTCTCAATTATTATCTTTGCCGTCACCATTTCTGGCAGCAGGCCACAGCAAACAGAATGTGAGAAAGTCGAAACTAATGAGCTTCTTCAGAGAGAGTAGGGAGCCTCTGTTCCGTGTCCCATTCCTTGGAGTTTAACTTCTGCCACTTCCAGCATGTCTCCACATGGTTAGTGAGGGTTGTTACTTTTCGATTTGCTTGGGCTGTGTAGCACACTGCAGCAATTAAAATGCACCCTCAGCGAAAACCGCAACAGGGCTGGCAGGAAAGGTGCCACTGTGTGAGGAATTGCTTTTTCTTTTAAAATTATTTATTTTTATTTTATGGCATTGATGTTTTGCCCGCATATATTCTGCATAAACACATCAGATCTTGGAAGTTACAGACGTTGTGAGCCGCCACACGGGTGCTGGGAATTGAACCCTAGTCCTCAGGAAGAGCAGTCAGTGCTCTTAACCACTGACCCATCTCTTCCGACCTCAAGGACTTGTTTCTTCAAAGTTTCTTTTTTTAAATGTGTTCTCTGGGGTTGGCATATGCTTCAAGCAGCTTTGTGCTATGAACGACAACACCATTTATGGAAAGTAACCACCCACGGAAAGTACCATCCATGGAAAGTCAAGGCTTTGGCAGGCTAAAGACCCTCTGGGACCTCCTAGGCCTGCCTGTAGTTGAGTCCAGGATTTAGGCCTGAGATTAAACTGGCTTCCCACCATGCAGTGGGTGTGCCCAAGTGAAGGCACTCACCTATGTCTACCTCACTCATCCCTCCCTCACCAATCAATAGAAGGAACCAGATAAGCAGGAAATGGATGGCTTTAAGAGGGGCAATGATGGATAGTGTCGTGGATTTCACCGACCACCTAATATTCACTCATTCAACACATATTTACAAAGCGTTTTCCCAGACATCATTTGCTGTGCTACCCTCGATATTTGGAAACAATCAGCTTGAAGCCTCAACTTTTCCCTACATCCCTCCCACCAAGTGAAGAGAAGGTGTGTTTCCTATCACGCATCTGAGCCTTCCATTCTTGGTACCTATGAAAAATGTTTAAAGGGAGAGCCAGTGGACACTTGTCTGTTTCCTTGTTATAAAAAGGATTAGATTTATTATAATAAAATGTTTTATGCAGACCAAATAAAAAGAACAAAGTGTAACTCTGTCACAACCTGACCTCCCAAAAGAACATGCTATTTTCAAAGAAATATTATTTTTAATACCAATAGGAACCAGCAGTTCTAGCAATTCAAGAAGACTATGCCCAAGAGAGAAAAAATCCTGAATTTAATATGCTTATTGAAGTCCTACCTCACACAGGGACACTCCAGAACTGTGGCAGTAACCAAGTACAATCTTGTCCTGCCAGGGCTGGGAAACTGAGGTCTCTGTCACTTTACCGAAACATTTAAAGCTTCTAATTTTGCAATGGGTTCCGTATCTAGTTTTCTGGTGAGTGTCTCATCCATTCTAAAGTGTCTTCCTAACTCTGCTATTCCTATTGTTTTAGTAGCTTCCTCGTGTGAGTTCCCCCTTTCTTCCTTGACTCCACCTCAATGATTCACTTCAGAAACTGTGACCACTCCAGACCTATAGCCCCTTTTAATGTCAGAAAGATCAGCAATGACACCTGAGGGTGTGGAGAGAAATCAGGGCAGGCAGGCAGCCCTGGAGTGTGTATAACACTTCTGCCATGAGCACCTTCTCTCATCCCAGGATTGACTTTTGGCAAATGTTCTGAACTGGGTAGGACTGGGACACCATATTTTATCCCTAACACTCAATACTGTAGTCCCCTGAGATGCTACAGAAGAGGGCAATGGAGGTCAAATAGGTTCCAGAACATTCGTAACACAAGATTCATCAACATTCCCAAAGCCATGGTTAACTCTTCTTAAGCCATTAATTTCCAACTTCTGGCCACAGATGTTAGAAACACTCAGGAACATCTTAGAATATTCATTTTGTTATTCATACTTACAACATTATATAAAAAGAAACTAGGTTTGGTGTGATTGAAAGCATCCTTCTTTCCTCTTAGTGCTGTGGAAGTCATTATTATTAAATTCATGGCCATCCCTGGCTCCACCAACCAGTTCATTAGCCTTAACTCCCACCCATCCCTCACTTCAGCCTCCCATCATTACCTGATATACTTCCAAACACATATGCTTTCTATTGCTTCTTTGCTGGAATGTTCCTCCAAAACATCTATATAAACAGCTCCTATCTATTCTTTAGGGCCCAGCTTTCTTCCTCTCTGGAGCCATCATTGAGTCCCTAGGAGTAGCTGCCCTGATTCTTTTCTTCATAGCACTGTATATGTCCTTGCCCTCCTGGGTGAGATTATTTTTGCTTCTGTGTCTGCCTTCTATGATGGACTAGGAATTACCAGAGGACGGGCGTGGTTCATATTCACATACACAGACTCAGCACAGTGTTTGAGTCACAAATGTTTCCAAATGAAAGGTGAAGGTGAACGAGAACCCAGAGACCAGGTGATCCTGGGCTAAAAGGGACCAAAGGAGAGGATACTTGAGGAGACTCAGGCAAAGAAGCAGCAGCAGTTGGAGGCTACCGTTGTGTGGGACATCCTGGTGCCGGCAACATCTCTCAAGAGCGTTGACGATATATGAGACATGCTGGGAATCTGGGGTCAGGAAGAGGAAGAACAGGGTCTAATGAAACTGGACCTCAGACAGCACCAGAGCAGGATGGAGTAAGCCACAGAGAATCCAGGGAAATCAGGATGTAGATCCGACTCACTGGGTAAGAGTCATTAGTTGATTGAACTAATTAATGGCCTAGAGTTCTTTAAAGTCCTCTTAAGTGGGGAGAGGACTGAACCCAGAGTGGAGCGGGGCTGAGCCCACAGGTGCAGGCTAAGTGGCTACACCTGGGGGATTAGACAATGACGGGCCAGAAAGCAAGTTGATCGTGACAGCTTCCAGATGCTCCTTGCCACCAGGCCCTGCTAAGGTTTGCCTCTGGCTTAGTCTGTGACCTCAGGCTCCCACACTATGGATTCATACATTCAGCTCGAAGTCTGGAAAGTTGACTTCCACTTATTTCCAGAAGTGTTTGTGCCTTAGAGTGAAATTCCGGGATCAGGCTCATAGAGTTATAATCCAAGGAACTGTTTGTCACAAGTCGCTCAAGCCAGTGGTGGGAGCCTTCCTCACACTCTAATGAAACAAAGGTCATCCACACAAATAATCTTGTATGAAATAAAGATTAACAATAAATAGGAGTGGATTCTTGCAACAAAAGTGGTTCCTTTTTTATGACTAAAGGCACAGTCTCCTAAAACTTTAAACCAATAGTAATAGCTAAGTGAAAGACACTATAACTAAGAGGATTTGAAATATGGTTTGTGCCATTGGACAACGTCTTAGACAGAGAGGGATTCTAAATATCCCAAAGTCCTTAGTCCATATCTACATCAAAAACATGAAAGGAAAAAGTCATCCCCATGAGCTCAGGATGGTACTGCTAGCAATGCAAGAAACTAATAAAATCAAGACGCAAAACCCATTTAGAATTCCACATTTTTCCCCATTGCAAGTTTAAGGTGTAAGAGAAATTATTGCATGTTTTCATCTCGTCATTTTGGCCTCCAGGTACAAGAAAGAGTTAGAAATAGGTAAGTGGGTAGGTAGACTGGTAGGTGGATCATCTCCATGCTTCTAATTTCCCACTACTTTAGAATCTGTTCAGCTCTCTCTTCTCTTACCCAGAGTTCTTCCTCCATGGGTCACAGGGACTCTTTGAGACTGAAGCTATCTTGAAGACATATTCCAAAGCAAAGGCTTTTCTCTACGACAGGAACCCCTCCATTTCTCCCAGTGGCAGCAAACTTGTCTTCCAGCAGTAACCCTCAGATAAGCAAAACCACTGTTGCGTTTCTACTGAAGCAAGTACTGAAGGTCCCTTAGTCCAGCCCGGAACATTGCCCTGATCAACGCTCACCTAGCTCCTCTCCCAAAGTTGTCCACGAAAATCTTCAGCACCTAGACGTCTGAGAAATAACTCATCTTAGGTCAGGAACAGTAAACAGGACTGATTAATGACAGAATCATGTAACCTATTTATTCCACAGCAATCCTGTCTGATAATCATCTCCAGTTTACAGAGGAAGAAACAAATTCAAAGGGTTTTTTTTTTTACTTCTCTTCTGCTGCTCTGATTAAAATAAAAGGGCAAAAGTAACAAAGTCGAGTTTAATTTGGCTTACAGTTACAGAAGGTTACAATCCATCATGAGAGGAAAGACTTGGCAGCAGGTGGGAGATGAAGGCTGGTCTATCACAATACAGTCACACAAAGGAAGCAGAGGGTAGACAGGAAGAAGGGCCAGAATATAAAGTCTCAAAACATGCCCCGAGAGACTCAGTTCCTCCAGCAAGATGCGCAACCTTCCCAAATAGCTACGCCAGCTGGGGACCAGAACCGAGTGTCCAAACATATGAGCCTATAGAGGCATTTCTCATTGGATCACAGCCATCTTTTGATGAAAAAAATGCTTCAGTCTAACTCCAAAGGTCCCCGTGGTATTTAGCAATCTTAACACTGTCCAAAAGTCCAAAGTCTCTTGACGCACTGCAGCCTCTTAACTGTGACCCCTGCAAAATCAAAGAACAAGCTGCACACTTCCTGTATACATTGGCATAAAATACACATTCCTGGGTGAGCAAGGAAAATGAGGGCACAGAAAGGAAAGACCAGACCAAAGTAACACCAAAACTTTGTAAGGTAAACACCAAATCCTGCAGATCTGGGTCTGGCATCTGGGACTCATAATGGAGCCATCTCTGTTCCAAAGAGCATCGTTAACCATGCCCCTCCATCCCTGCTGCCTACAGCAAATATCGCCTGTCTCAGACTTTTCCACCCACCATTCCATCTATTCTTCTTTCTTCCATGGACACCCCATGATACTGACCTGGAAATACATTACAATCTAGGTATCATCTTCACAGCATCAGACTGCCCCCAGTGATCAACTTCCTCCTCCAAAGGGTTGCTCAGCCTTCCCTAACAGCACCACCGGCTGGGAGCTAAGTATTCAAACACAGCCCTTAGAGATGTTTGTCTTCAAATCACAGCAGAAGTATTAAGTAATTTTTCAAGGTTTTAAAACTTTCCTCCTTCTCCTAATTAATTTCCATTCCTGTTCTAAGAATTGACTTCTATTACTGTGGCCAGAGATTCTCCTAAGTGGGATATCTGATGTAAGAGTTAATGTTACATACCAAGATAAAATGGTGCTTATCAAGCCCAGAAAATATTAGAGCCCTAAGGTGATGAAGGGAGATGGCTAATACCTACCTATCTAAGAAAAATAATATTTTTAGGACTTTCTCAGACCTCCCCCCATGAGAGGGTCCTTCTGGGTCTACATACATATGTACATTTTGCATGTATACACAGATTTCTGCAACATTTGTTTTTGTTTCATTTTACATTCCTTAAGACCACAACAATCAAACAGTGTGGCTCTTGATAGAACACAAGTCTGGCACTCCGTTTCTACCAACAAGCTGGTGCTGATTTCTGCCTGCATTTCTAAGATCAGGAGATTTTCCCAAGTAGCTTATCTAAGTTTCTTTCTTTGTCTTTCCAATCTTTGTTCAAGCTCTTCAAAGATACAGCAGAGTTTACTCAGGCTTGTGGGTTACCATTGTTTTGGTCTGTTACTTTTAGATGAACGTTATACCTGTCTTTTTAGGGGTAAACATATCCACTAGCTGAAGTGATGTATTTGGCAAGGCCATGTTGGAAGGAATCAGCATTCTGGCTGACAGAGATGCCCGCTTTCCTCGGCTGCCATACTAGGCTGCTTGTGGTTATATACACATTGCCTCTCAGACCTTCCTCCAGCTTACCATCTCCTTTCTCCCTCCTCCTCAGGGTCTAGGTTCTCATCACACCGAATTATATGTTCTTCTGGTATTTATCCCTTTTCTCACTCTGTGACAAGACACTGGACAGAGCAACTTAAGAGAAGAAAGGCTTTTCTTTTTTTCTTCAACTTCTATTTTTTAATTGATTTTACTGAGCTATACATTTTTTCCCTGCTTCCCTCCCTTCCTCTCTCCTCCCCTTCAACCCTTTCCCATGGTCCACATGCTCCCAGTTT
The DNA here is from genome assembly GCA_028555095.1 of Dicrostonyx torquatus. NCBI lineage: Eukaryota > Metazoa > Chordata > Mammalia > Rodentia > Cricetidae > Dicrostonyx > Dicrostonyx torquatus. The sequence continues at coordinate 14,630,571 of JAQHUG010000012.1, read as the reverse complement.
ACTCAGGAGATCTTGTCCTTTTTTTAACCTCCCATGTAGATTAGATCCATGGATGTCTCTCTTAGGGGCCTTATTGTTGTCTAGGTTCTCTGGGATTGTGGATTGTAGGATGGTTTCCTTTGCTTTATGTTTAAAAATCACTTATGAGTAAGTACATATGATATTTGTCTTTCTTGATCTAGGTTACCTCACTCAATATGTTTTCTACATCCATCCATTTGCCTGAAAATTTCAAGATGTCATTGTTTTTGCTGTGTAGTACTCCATTGTGTAAATGTATCATATTTTTCTTATCCATTCTTTGGTCAAGGGGCATTCAGGTTGTTTCCAGGTCCTGGTAAGAATGCTGCTATGAACATAGTTGAGCACATCTCCTTGTGATACAATTGAGCATCCTTTGGGTATATACCCACAAATGGTATTGCTGGGTCTTGAGAAAAGTTGTTTTCTAATTTTCTGAGAAATCGCCATACTGATATCCAAAGGGACTGTACCAATTTGCACTCCCACCAGCAATGGACGAGTGTTCGCTTTACCCCACACCCTCTCCAGCATAAGTTGTCATCAGTGTTTTTGATCTTGGCCATTCTTACAGGTATAAGATAGAATCTCAGGGTTGTTTTGATTTGCATTTCTCTGATAGCTAAGGATGTTGAACATTTCCTTAAGTGTCTTTCAGTCATTTTAGATTTCTCTGTTGAGAGTTCTCTGTTTAGGCCTCTACTCCATTTAAAAAAAACAAAAACAAAAAAAAAAAACCATTGGATTATTTGTCCTTTTGATGACTGATTTCCTGAGTTCTTTGTATATTTTGGAGATCAGTCCTCTGTCTGATGTGGGGTTGGTGAAGATCTTTTCCCATTCTGTAGGCTATCATTTTGTCTTGTTGACTGTGTCCTTTGTTTTACAGAAGCTTTTCAGTTTCTGGAGGTCCTATTTATTAATTGTTTCTCCCAGTGTCTGTGCTGCTGGGGTTATATTTAGGAAGTGGTCTCCTGTGCCAATGTGTTCAAGAGTACTACCGACTTTCTCTTCTATGAGGATCAGTGTGGTTGGCTTATGTTGAGGTCTTTGATCCATTTGGACTTGGGTTTTGTGCATGGTGATAGATATAGATCTATTAAGAAAGGCTTTCTTAGCTCATAATTCAGACCTTGCACAGCAGAATTCTCACACATTTTGGCAGATCAAGAAATAGAGCGGGACGGGAAGCAGGGCCATGCTATATGGCTCACAGCCTACTCCTAACTGCCTGTATCTACCAACCAGCCCCCATGCACCAAGGGTTCCACAGCTTCTCAAAATAGTGCACAGGACCCCGAGGGGCATTTCAAATGCAAACCCGTAGCATTCCATAAAGCCAGTTCCAGTTCCTCCTGTCTGTTTCTCTCCCCCTACTGGAAAGAAGTGATAAGGAATTTTGTTATGACTGCTACAGCCTTAATGCCTGGGCCCTTGTTTGGTACTCTTAAGCTCCAGGGCTCACCTGAAATACTCCCAGCCTTAATATGTCACTACTCAAAGCTTTCCTGATACCAAAATCTGGTTTCTATCTCCTCCTGCTGTATCTCGCTGTCTTGCTGTGTATATTAGAACACTGATGTGACTGCAACTTTTTTTTTCTATTTTGGTTTTTTGAGACAGGGTTTCTTTGTGTAGCCTTGGCTGTCCTGGAACTCTGTAGACCAGGTTGGCCTCGAACACACAGAGATCTGCCTGTCTCTGCGTCCTGAGTACTGGGATTAAAGGTGTATTCATCCACCACGCGGCCTCATTATCATTTTCAATACTCATCTGACTTCTGCACTAAACAGTACACTTGCAAGCATGATTATGTCTCACACATCTCTGAGGTCTTCTCAGTGTAGAACGCATAGGCAAGTGCAGTGGGAATCACGGAAGACACCACAAATACGCTATTCTCAGAAGTCCTGGGCTGTGAGCCTAGAAGGGAAAAGAGGTCAAATGCATTGCCTTACCATGGGCCACAATTTTGCTAGCTAAGTCACACGATAAAGGCAGAAAGCGGTATGAGATCTGATTAAAATATGAAAGAAACCGTGATTGAGTGAATGATAAATGAACAAAGTAGGAATTGGAGCTGCCCACCAATGATTTTTCTATTTTAATGCTACTCAGCAACTCTTTTTCCTTTGCCTATCAACATAATGGAATTAAAAAGTGATATTTAAAACATCTGGGGATAGAAATAACTAAGGCAGTAAATGCCAACCGTGAGTATTCTCGAGTTAACTTATTCTACCAACTTCTAACAGTACTGATAATTCTGCTACCAGATAAACTAGATTTGTTACAGGAAGCCCATCCTTCCTTCTATTTGTTTTGTTTTTGTTCTGATTTTGCTCCTGTTTGGTGTGTGTGTGTGTGTGTGTGTGCGCGTGCGCACGTGTCTACACATGCTCATATGCACACAGGTACATGTACATGAATGCAGAGACCAAAGACAAATTTTGTTGTAACTAGGGGCGGCTGTGTCTCGCCGCCGAGAAGTGGGGCTGTTTTCCCGGGGCCTGGCTCTCCCAGTTGCCAGCTAGCTTATGCCCAAAATAACCACACGACAATTATATTCATTTAAATACTGCCTGGCCCATTATCACTAGTCTCTTCTTGGCTAGCCCTCACATCATAAGCTAACCCATTGCTAATAATCTGTGTGTCACCATGAGGTGGTAACTTACCGGAAAAGTCTAACCTGTATCCATCTCCGGTAGGAGCATCATGGCTTCTCTCTCACTTCCTTTCTTCCCCAAACTCTGTTCTGTCTACTCCGCCCACCTAAGGGCTGTGTCCTATCTTACAGGCCAGGAAGCTTTTTTATTAACCAATGAAAGTAACAGAAATAAAGAAAGACCCTCCCACAAATTTTGGTTAGCATTACTCAGGCACTATCACCTTTTTTGTAAGACAGGACCTCTCACAGGCTTTTAACTCGCCAAGAAGATATTGTGTGACCAAACTTTTTCTGGGGAGACACTACATACACATCTACTCACCCCAGAGAGGGAACCACAACAGACCAAAATAAAGATACCAAAAAAATTCAACTTGATGAACCAATGAGTTTTATTGGAATTACTCACTGAATAGCCAAGACTGTACTCAGACTTTGGATTCTCCTGACTCAGTTTCCTAGAATCATGGGTTTAAGCCACCATGCTCACCAAGACTCCTCCTTTCTGTTTCCCCACCAACAGATTCCTCTTCAAATGCCTTCCCTTCAAGGCCATCTCACAGGCTAATGCATGCTAAGAAAAAAATGTTCCCTATGGAAAAAGAAATCCTTCCTCTAGCTTATGAACTTTTCTGGTGTGGACAACCTGTGGCTTTCAGTATAGACCATTTTGTCTTAGTCTCAGGAGAATGAAAATCTCCTAAGTGACTCTGGCTGTGCCAGGGGGTGACTGTCAATCCCTTAAGTGACTCTGGCTGTGCCAGTGGGCTCCTACAAATCCCCTAAGTGATTCTAGGTGTATCACTGGGTAACTTTAAATCCCCCTAAGTAATTCTGGATGTGTTAATAGGTGACTGTTGAATCCCTTAGGGAATCACAATGAATAATGAATACAGCCAGTAGCTGCAATTCTTGGTATATATAGTTGAGGCCATGTTTGGGGAGAAATTTCCTATTCTCTACTATTTTCAAAATTATAGTCAATCCCCTAGGAATTGTAATTTTGCGTTGTTTAATGGGCTGTCATCGGGATGATGTCTCCAGAACCACAGATGGCAGCAGGTAAAAGGAAGGGCCTTAGCTTCTCTAAGGGGCTCCTCTGTGCCAGACACCATGTCCTCATTATAGTTAATCCTCACCACAGTCTTAACAACTACAGATCCCATTTACAAGAGAAGAGAAGACTTTCAAAATGGGCTCAGCCTTCCCAAAGCCATTCCATTGATTGTTTGGAACTTGAAATTCAAAATTAAGTGAGATCTCAAAGGCTGTGACACTTCATTTCTTGATCATAGATTTTTTTCACTTTTTGACAAATTACTTTATATTAAAAGTTGGTTCAATAACATTTGTATATAAATTGGTTAAATATCATAAAGTATATAACATACTATACAATTATATGTAATATAATAAGAAAGATCCTATTTAAAATGTGAATGCCATCTAAGGTAGAGAGGACAGCCCAGAAAGCCAGGATGGGAGAGTTTTACTGAAGAGAGGAATCATGGAAAGTAATAAAAAAAAATCATTGAGTGTTCACTAAATATAACAAGTTTTCTTATTAGGTTCATCTTTAATCCTTATTAAGTCTTTGATAATTTCATATAATATATTTTGATCATATTCACACATACCCCACTCCTTCCACTAATCTTCCCATGGTCATTCACTTCCTATAACAACCCTAGAGGTCATTTTTTTTCAGTTTATTTATTTATTTTTTTATTGTTAAAAGAAAAATTTACATTTACTCCCCTTGTTCCCGGCCCTCCCGCTCCCCCACTACCCCACCGCCCTCCCC
>JAQHUG010000012.1:14566827-14625126 GCA_028555095.1 Dicrostonyx torquatus | reverse complement strand
AATGTGTATATATTCCACACTTTCTGGATCCATTCTTCCATTGAGGGGCACCTAGGTTGTTTCCAGGTTCTGGCTATTACAAATAATGCTGCTAGAGGTCATTATTGTAAAGAAACTAAGGTTTAGAGACCTCAGAGAAATCACTCAAGTTCATAACCAGTCAGAAGAGCCTGGATTGAGCCCGGTCTTTTTGATCGAAGACCCACTGTCCTCCCTTGCTGTTTGTTGGACTGCTTTTCCTGACTCCAGGCTCCCCAGGGGAGCCCTTAATACAAGTGACATCAGGATAGGGAAGGAGTATGATCAGTGTAAATGAAGCGGAATTGAAAGAGGCTCTGTGAAGAGAGCTTTCTGTCTCATCCCTCTCTGGGTCTCCGACCCACTGTGGCACCTAACATAGCTACACTCAGCTGACCTAGGCACACTTGAGAACATCGTGGGATTTCTTTCATTTTGGTTCTCTGTGGTGCTCCCTGAATCTTCTTGAAGCCTATAGCTTGTCATTTAGGAAGTGGGTAACTTTCTCCACGATTTGGTGGAGAAATTAATTTGTTAGACAGGATAATCTAAAACTCATTCAGCCTAATGTCTTGAAGGGCTTAAAAAAAAAATCAAGAAAACAAAACAAAACAAAGAGCAAGCTATAGTGTTCTCCACTTACCAGCTAGCTGCTCTCTGGGGTCCTTCATGGGGAACTAATCATTTCCGGACTGACTGTGGCTCTAAGAGTGCTTGTGTCACAGTTTTCTTTGTCAGGGTTTAGAGGAAGTGCTTTGGTATTGACTTCACATTTTATTGAAGGACCTATCTCACACCCTGTAGGTGGCAGTCTACCTTAGTCATTCATTTGACAAAGACTAACCAAGGCCCCACACAAGGTTTGGCAGAGTGTTCCGTGCTGTGGGCTCCCTGCTATGGATACAGTTAAAAAAAAAAAAAACTGGCAGCCAAACAGGCATTAGACAAATAATTACACACATACACACACCAAGAAAAAAAAATAACAAAGAGCGGTTGTGTTCTATTCTTAGGAAGCCAGCTTAGGAAGCCAGCAATGGTTAGGCAAGGAAGTCGGTTGTTGAGTTTCTATGGCTTTAGCTACTTCATGAATTAGAGATGGCAAGATTGGATGCAGTTAGAAAATCCATAGCAACCATCCAGGAGAGGCTTGTTGAGGTTTCGCAATAAATCAGAGCTGATGGGGACAGTGATGGACTGACATTGTTGGGAGGCAGAAGAGCAAGCGAGGCAGAGATGTGGTATTAATGACACCCCTATTGCCAATATTGCTGAACAGGAGGGGGAGATAATACTAATCACCACACACGTGGTTAGCTTGGTGTGCCTGTCCAGGGAGGCAAGATGCCAAGAGGCACAGGTGTTCCCTACCATCGAAGGAGGCTGCTCTCTCTCTTGATTGCATAAACAGGCCTCCTGCTTTCCTGCCTCCTCAACATCCAGTCTCACCCCAGGGAGTCCTGGCCTCCCATCCAGGGTGCTTACCACAGGGGGAAAAATTGGAGGGGTCTGAGAGAGGATACGGGCTCCTTCTAGACAGCACTGAGGAGTTGCTCAGACCCTACAGAATCTGCAAAAGCTGTGGGTCCACCTGGGGCAGCATCCACTCTATTGCCATCTGTTTCCTATCGAGGCTGAGCACGCTCATGTGTGTGTGGTCACAATCGCACAGGAAAGTCATTCTGCCAATAAATATGGAACATTAGGTTTCGTTTTCTCTTCTTTTTAACTGACTTACAAAGTGAACACTGAGAATTCTGACTCCTTCTACCCTGCCTCCCCCAATAGAATGACGTCACCTTCGCCTTGAAATCTATACTTTATTGAAGGCTTGGGAAGGGGGCTCCTTGCACATGTACAAGGGCCAAACCAAAGGAGGAAATGTGAGCAAAGTGGTTGCATCCTTTTGCAATCAACTATTATAAAAGCTGGCTATCTCCCGTGCTTCATGAAGACATACAGTTTCCAACAGCCCTAGTTTTACTTTACATAATTGTAACCATCTCAGCATGTCAATTAGCATAGAATGTTACCTTTGGGATGGGATCAATTAGAGACCTGAAGATTGAATTTGGAATCATGATTAGCCTGTTTTACATTTTGCCTTCATTTTCTAAACTATACAATTGTCTGATTCAGCTCCATTTTTAAAAAAAAAAAGTATTGTAAACTTATTTTCTTTTTTTTTTAAGCCAAAACAGACACGGGAGGCTGGTTAGTAACAGGAACCATGGCAAAATGGAGGATGGGGTGCTATTTGATTAGGGCCTATTCTTAAATTTCCACAGCAAGAAAATATTGAGAGTAGCGTACTGGTTGCTGGATTTTCTTGAGAACTGAAATCATTACACTCTGGCGGAGTTCCAAGTTCTTCCCTTTTTTAGGTTACAATTTGAAACGGTGCAGAACATGCTATAGTGTTGTAGTCATTCATGTAATGTCATTGAATTGGGCTTCTGGAAATAGACAAAGGACTTTGTGTCCCAAAATGTTCTCCTGGCGGAAAACTGATAGCAGCATGAGACACGCTATTACTAGGTTTGGTTTTGCCTCCAAATTTGTGCTGACTAAAGTGGGGAGGGAGGGAGGGAGGGAGAGAGAGAGGGAGGGGGGGAGAGAGAGAGAGAGAGAGACAGAGAGAGAGACAGAGACAGAGAGAGAGAGAGAGAGAGACAGAGAGAGAGAGGTTTCAAACAATGCTATGCACATTCCCAAGAGGCGCTTTAGAAGTTTTAGCCAGGTTACTATAATAATGTGAACCTCTTTGTTTGCTTTTAAGTTGTTATTTCCCAAACAAAGACAATGAACAGACAAATGCATGACATGAAACCTTTGGCTAATTCTCCCAAGCCCTCCCTTCCCCCATTCCTGCCCAGCAAAGTGTTTCCCGTTCATTGAAGCCTTGAGTCTGGAGCTCTTGCCAGATTCGTCAGAGTGACAGGCGAGTCCAGCTTCAGCAGCCAGAGATGCAGCCTGAATGCAAATCAAGACTAGGCCTGGACTCTCCGGCCAGGACACATGGTGTTGGGCCTGAGCCCATGCCCGGCCAATTCTTTGCCCTAATGCCTTTCCCAGCTTTGCCATCTTCATTGCTGCTGTCCCTTTTAGAAAGGAAAGTTAGAACTGTTTGTGAATGATGTGAAAGGCACGCCAATAAAGCCCCTTTCCATATAAATAGCACATCAAAATATTACCAAATAATGCTGTTGACTTTGCCAGCAGGCAGAGGACTCCATCTGGAGATAATATCTTCCAACTGAGAGGCGGCCAAGGTGCCCTTTCCTAGGCAACAGGCACGCTGACCCACATGGGGCTAAATCCCATTCTATCTGAACATGAGCGGTCCTCCTCCTCCTCTTCTGTCATACTCGGGCCACCTGTGCCGGATCCCGGAGCAAACAGCTCCAGTCCAAAATTAACTCATTGGTCATTTCCTCTGTGACAACAACAGCACCACCCTTTCCTGACCACAGTCCAATAATGCCCACAGATTCTCCAGAGAGACTCAAAATAGTAAGCACAGGACTGAAGGCAGGTTCCCACTGGACAGTCGCCTACCTGCTCTGGTCCACTCAGGGACAACAGCCCAGTCCCCAGTTGGGTCTGCTCTCCAAGGTATCGAACGTTCTAAACCAAGTGCAAGGGTTTCTGCAAAGTTTGTAATTAGAGTCCGGGGCAAATGTTAAGCTTTAAACACAGAAGGTGAGATTGTCCAACTGCAGACAGTTCCAAAGGCACCCAGAGGCTCTTTCCTGTCTTCTCAGGGTGCTCAGCAGATTCCTGATAAGTTATTATGTGCAAAACAGCAGAGAAGCAAGGGTGAGGCAAACATGGATGGGGTCCCCCAGCTCGCTGTCATCAGCACAGCTCTCCAGCTCTTATGGTTATGACTAAAGAAAGGTTCCTGAGGCTTCTTCGAGGGACCTGTGTTCTCACTCCACCCTGGACTCCAGGCTCCTTTTGTAAAGACCATTTCTGACTTGATTTCTGCCCACTTCATTATGAAAACAATCATTTCTCATTACACTGAAGTGCAAAGCATTTGTGGGTGAAAGAGCCTTCTGGAAGATCTCACTGGGCTGTGGAGGGAAGCAAGCAAGGAATCCTAATGCACACTGGCATTGTACTAAGCATAAACAGATGACCTGGGACCCTGCATCAGGGGATTCAGGGGCACCTCCCTCAGACTTCCATATTACACTTTATTCTCCCCAGCTCAGCCTCATCTCTCAGAGTTCTGACTACTGGAGGAAAGCTTCCTACCTACGCGAAATGCACTATTTGGAACTATTCTCTCTTCTGGGGTCCTAGAAAGTGGTGGTTACACATCAGATTTAAACTTTCATACCCTCATATGACAAAGACTATTGGCAATATATCCATTTTTACAAAAGATGGCAAAGCTAAGTGATAAAGTTCTATTTTGTTACATTGTACAGAGGTCTGATGCTGTTCAGTTCAGTGCCTCCTACCATTTCCGGAATTTCTTCCACACTCTGGCACTACTGTCAGCCTTCCCAGCATACCTCTTCATGATTCCTCATCTTTTTACCCAGAGAAGACATTGAAGGCAGGAAGAGCCACACACTGAGCAGGACATTCTCACCTGTCTATTTAAAGCCGGTGTCTCAATCAATCAATTGCCGAACTTCTCACAGTTGAGCAAGTGTTAATTACTTGCAAGGTGTAAAGAGAGACACAACTATCAAAAGAGTGCCAGAGAGCACTGGGACATAAACCACAAGTCAAAACTAGAGTTACAGCTTTGCAGACTGAGACCTACATTTGAATCTCAGCTCCTAAGAATTTGTTGGATATGACTGGACAAGTTACCCAACTTATCCGGGCCTCGCATTCCACAAATATCCAATGGAAAAAATAGAAGAATGTGCACCATTCAGTTGTTGAGGGGGCTAAGGAGATAAAACATCCAATGCACAAGGAGCCCCCTGGGTGGGTGCTTCTCTTCATTTTGTTGAACATGATTCTACAGCTTGCTTTTTGAATTCAGCATTTTATGATAAGATCGCCATCCAGTTGAATACCTTTTCTAAGAATCATTTGGCCAGTTAGACAAGGTCTTATCATATGGACACACCATACTTGACCTCACTATTCCCTGCTGCAGTCATACACTAGGGAAAAATATGGTTTATTTTACCAAGATCTTTATATATTAAAGCTACTGTAACTTTGTTTATATTTGTGGCAGATGAGATGTTTCCATGGGCTTTTGTTTGCTCTCTGATTTTATATGAAATATTTCCTTCATGGAGTTGTCCATTTTTGATGTAATCTGACCTATATAAATCTTCCTTTATGGGACTGTCCATTAATTTTAAGCTCTAAAAAAAATGCCTCCCTATAATACAGAAATTAGAGGGCTATCCATCAGCATCTTTTTCTAGTATAAAAATACATTCTGAAGTTATTCACCAAGCAAATTCGAATGGAGATGTTCTCTTGGTGATTTGGTCTCTTCATGAGCAACCTTGTTACCTAATGACTTGTACTAATTTTCTAATAGTGTTAATGATTTTCATAATCTGGCTTAAGGGATTAGTTAATCAAATTTAATTCATTCATATCAAGAATTTTTCAGAGCCCAGTCCACTACTCCCTTCTCAAGTAAAAAGATCTAGAATCTAAGAACACACTCATCTCTCTAAAGGTCATAGCCACAAATTTCAGAGATCTGCTTAGTGTGGTCCTGACCCTCTAGGGACCTTCTTTGTCATTCCCCAACCCCCACCCTGTGCCCAATCCAGATAATGTGGAGAAAAGACTTTGGCATGAGGCTGACTTGGGTCACTTAGATGTTCATCTCTGTACTCAACACTGTAATTTCTGGACCATGAAAATATGGACTGTTTTTCTCATATGGAAAAAAGAAAGGACAATCATGAAACTGATTTCTACTTTAGAGACTGAAAGAACACATAGGGATCTCTCAATCTCTTAGCACAATACCTGATGAATAAGTGACCTATTTTTCAATTTTCTCTGCCACAAGATGACCGTAGTTGTTCCCAAAGATCCCAGTGTTCAGTATAAACTGTGGAATAAAATCTTCACATCGTAGCAGACAGCCTCGCATCTTTGAAGTCACTTTTCTTTTTAGCAGTTTTCTTGAGTGCATATTGTCCCGGGGACTATGCTATTCATTTACTGTTTTAGGAGAAACAAATGCATGCCTGGGTAGAGGTGCTAAACCTGGATGCCTGAGCCTCTTCTAGATGCCTTTCAGTGGCAGCTGGTTCTTCACTACCCATGCTATTATTGATCCCTCCTACCATGCACAAGAAACAATCGGAAAATTTGGGGCAATGCAGACTTCTGCAGCTTCTCCTGAAAATATCTCCAATTCAGCTAGTCTGCTGTGAAGACCAGGGGCCTGCAGTCTCAAACACACTGCCTCCAGTGGCATTGACAATGTGGTTCTTATGTGGATCACATGCCTTTTTTTGAGAACCATGATCCATGTGAAAGACTCAGGCATAGCTTAAGTACTGGAAGGGCTGAATATCATAAGAACAGAATGGATCCCTCAGACAGCCTCCTAGAATTAGTACCCGCTGTTGTAGTTTTGCCCTTCTGGAATATATTGAAGGAATTTTAGTTTATTCACTCACAAAGTGGCTACATGGCAAATAAGTTCCATAAATTTCTTCCTATTAGCCTTTTCTTGGGGTTAATCATCCAAAGTTTAAAGTTCACATCAAGTTTCTCCTCCCAGTCTTACTGTTCAGCTTAGGTGAACTGAATCAGTGGGGAACTTTTCCATGGTCCTGACAGAGCATCCTACTCGAGTAGAACTTACCGACTTAAACCCACCAGTCAGCTCTGTTTTCAGAGGCTCAGATCAACTACTCAAAATGAAGCAAGTTTTTGAAACTTTCTGGCAGAAAATCCAAAAGAATTAAAAATTCCCCCTTGCTGAGTAATTAGATCTAAAGTTCATACAGATCATGCTGCATCCTCTGTCACCCAGAGAACAAGAATGGGCTAAAGGTAATGGCTTTCAAATCTAAAATAGAAGTTACCCGGAGCAACAGAGTGGAAACAGTTTGAGTGCGTAGGGGGGACACAATTCAAAACGGCTACCCAGAGGGCTGGCCTCAGCACTACAGCACTTCTGTCTTATGCTGTGTGGCATACGGCTGTTCTGACAACATTCTGTACACTGTTAAATGGACGAAAGTGGTTAGTGGTCCTGTGATCCCCTTAGAGCACTGCGATCTGGGACAAAGTCTCTAGGTGCCATCTTGAAAGGTCCTGAAAGTTTAGACAGTCTACTGCGTGTCAATCTTTCTTTCGTGCTTGAGTATAGATAGCTCCTGGGTGTCCCGGAGGATCTTTTGTATGGACTGTGATGTGTACCACAAGGTATATTCTGATTGTTTCTCCGTATTTTAAACACATGTCTCTAGCTAACAAGATCTGAAGGTTTAAAGGAACTAACATAATGACATAAGCCAGTGGTATTAATTTGATACAACTCAAAATCCTGGTCAAACTCTTTGGAGGGGGAAGGAAGAGGGTCACACGCTGGGTTTCCCACACATCCAAGCTGTCCATACATATTTTCAGTTGGCCTCATTCAGAATTTCTAACAGATGATTCAAGTAATGAGTCCTGACGCTCAGCAGAAATAAATTACATAAATAATCAGTTCTGAAAGCTAGAAATTTAAAGTCTTCTATTTCTTTTTCACAACTCAAGTTTAGGTATGATTATTCAATTATGTATACACACACAAAATCAAAGGTGAGGCTCTTTAGTATGCATATTAATGTCTTTTTTGTTTTGTTTTTCTGAGACAGAGTTTCTCTGTAGCTTTGGAGCCTGTCCTAGAACTAGCTCTTGTAGACCAGGCTGGCCTTGAACTCACAGAGATCCACCTGCCTCTGCCTTCCAAGTGCTGGGATTGAAGGCTGTGCTACCACCGCCCGGCTGTGTATTAACTTCTTGATGAAGCTGGCTGTCATCAGTGGAGGTGCACAGAACTCTTACCAAGAGCTGCTTTTACTTAGGTAACTCAGTTATCTTTTTGCATGCATTCACCTCTCCAGGGTACCTCTTCAGGGTCAAGTGAGGGGAAAAATGAGTGAAAGAAAATAAAAATGCATATGCTTAATTGTAGGAGGAGGGCCAGCTTGTTCGTCTCAGCTGCCTGGATAGCTTAGTCCTGAAATAACCACACAGAAACTGTATTAATTAAACCACTTCTTGGCCCATTAGCTCTAGCTTTTTATTGATACCTGTTTTACTATATGTAATTTTACTATGTTATAGCCTTCTTTTTTGTTTAAACAGAAAAGGGGAAATGGCGTAAGAGGTCCTTCTTTCTATGTGTTGCTTTTCTTGGTTAATGAATAAAAAAACTTCCTTGGCTTGCTGATAGGGCAGAGCTTAGGTAGGCAGGGAACTGAATGTTGGGAGAAATAAGAGTGGAGTCAGGAGACGCCATGGATCCTCCACCTGAGATAGACGCCCGTCTTTGTTGGTAAGCCATTGCCATGTGGTGAAATACAAATTAATAGAATGGGTTAAATTAATATAAGAACTAGCAATAAGAAGCTAGAGCTAAAGGGCCAAGAAGTGATTGATTAATCCAGTTTCTGTGTGGCTATTTCGGGGCTAAGCTAGCTGGGCAGCCAGGACGAACAAGTGGGCCCTCCTCCTACACTTAATAAATTCACTCATTGAAAGCCAAAATAATAAAATAATAAACAGATTCATTATTAAATAACATATCTGATCAATCATTTTGCACCTATAGTATGCCCTTGTTCAAATTATCAGTCATCCACAATGTGAACACATATACACCATAGCCAGAATACATACCTGGAAACATTTTCACATGTGAATACTTCAAATCCAAGTGCCCTATCTTTCTTAAACTAACATGATTATCCTTAGTAGTAGCAGCACAAACAGACTCATGAGACAAATTTGTCAGTTAACTTTCTGCTGTTAACTTCCACTTTGTTTTTCTGCTTTATCATGAAAAGGCTTTTTATTGGGAAGTGTGCCGGGTGCCTCCCATATGGAAATCTGCCACATGCAAACAAAGGCCGTCTAATTATATAGCTTTTCCATGACTTTCCTCTTACAGAAAAACCCAAAGACCAACAAGTTGGCCGTGCTATTTTCCCCCTCTCAAGAAAAGAATAAGACTAACCATAGAAATCAAATTCAGTTCTTGTTAACTGGGTAACTACTAGCTGGAAGAGATGGAGTAGGGAAATACAAGAATACTTACAGGAAGTAAAGAACTGAGTAGAAAATTAGTTTAGTATATACGATGCACTAAGACCATTTACTAAGCACTGGTGATAGATATGGATAAACAAGCATGCTCCATTATCAAGGAAAGTTTTTACCATAGTAAGTAAGTCAACACTGAGTAACTAGCACACCAACAAATAAACTGTTGAGAGATTCTGGGGGAAGAATGAGATTCTGTGCAAAGAGGAAAACATTCTCTTTAAAGTTTATGTTGCAGAGACTATAATCCAGATTAGAATAATATGCAGATTTCTGTGGTTGTACAACCTTAGCTATGAAACCCTTCAAAGGACAGACACTATTAGGGGGTCTTCTGGGTGGATGATTATAAATTCAATATGTGGAAAACTTATGAGCAGGGTTATGGGATGTGCAGACCTATTCTTTCCAGAATCTTCATGGCATGTGAGATGGGCAGAACATCTAGAGCCAGATGAGATTAACAGAAACAAGCAGAACCACTTAATGAGGTTTTGACTTGGGAAAGCAGCTGTAGCAATGGAAAGGACGTGACAAGTGTCAATGCTAGGAGACGCATTGCCTAGATGACACAGCCATCTCTGGCTGGTCTTGGGAAGGTGTTGGGTGGCTTTGGTTGTCATACCAAAACCTGAGTCTCAGAGACTGGGGAGATGATAATGCCACTAAAAGATAAAGTAACTAAGAAAGAAGATATCCAAGAAAGAGATTAGGGTTGAGACTTGGTTTGAGTTTGAAGACTTGCAGACACTGCTGTCCAACTGTTAGTTCAAACCTGCCCATGCCAGGATGACCAAGCTAGAGGCAAGAGAACAGAATCCATGAGGCAGCCTCAACCATATCACAGGGCCCCATGTGCCACCTCTGCTTATTTATCTGGGAAATATTGTATGAAATATTTACTATTGTTGAGTTTAGACCTGAGAATGGGGATCACAGCACCTATTCTAATATTCTCTGGGATTATTACTGCTTAGTAACTCTTTATTGGGGAAGTCAAATAGCTATAACTTTTCACTGTTGTTGGAAAAGCTTACGGGGTGAGTCACTGACTCCCCATAGAAAAGCCCTGTCTACATGAGGTAGGTAGTAAAATTAAGTTCCAATAAATGCTTCAGAAGAGTGTTTCATTTCAGAAAGCCTTGCATTTTTCCCTTACTGGAAGTGAGTGTTACAGGACATTAAAAGTCTCTGTGTCCTATATGGTGTTTAATATAAACACTCCATTTTTTTCTTTAATCTACCCAAGATCAATACTAAAATCTGTAAGCAGTGAGAAGTGGTGGCAGGAGCGCTGGCATTCCCAGCACAGCGTCATTAATGAAACACTTCAGACAACACCTCTCTTCTAAACAACCCAGCAGTCGGCACTGCTGACTCTCATTTAGGAAAAGCCAAAGCTTTGAGGAGGTCCCAGGAGGTAGTCAAGGTAAGGGCCGAGGCCGTGTCTAGAGATCCCATTATTACCTCGTGTGCATGTGTGTAGAACTCTAGATTAACTGCTAAGATGACTTCTTCAGTCTTCCCCAGAGTGGAGTTCGGAGGTCACTGTCAGACCCATTCCAGCTGGACAGGACAGGGGGTTGAATGACTTGGTGACAATCACAAGGACAGTGGCAGTGCTAACACACTGGCCCAGTACTCTCTCTCAACTTCCCACCATACACAGGCAGTGAGAGGCAGCAGACTCTTGTCTGTCTCCTGGATGTTGCAGGACTAGCCCAGACCCTGATGCCCCTACATGTGTCCTTTGCCCTTTTGCTAAAACTGTCAAAGACTCCAGACTTGAAAGCTCCAGATGAGACTATATTACCTTCACTATAGATGGCTTACAGAGGTCACTGCAGGTCAAAGGTTCCTTTTCCTCCAGCTCACGAACCCCCATAGTAACGGTTGGAGGTTTCCATGTGTCCACTGAGTAACCTCAGGAGAGTGTGGAATACCCCTGCACAGTATAAAGGTTCTTGAAAGTAACTTAAAATTACTGAGCCACTTGGGGCGACCTTTGCGCTATATGGCTTGTCAGCAACAGGAATCACACACTCTAACCCTGAGTGCAGAGGTATATAGATGGAGGTGAAGGGCAGACAAAGCAAAGCCAGGCCTCATCTGATTCATCTCTGCTACCCCCAAGGTCCCCTTCTCCACAGCTGCTGCTGTCTCTCTCCTTGCCCTGCAACTTCTAAGCCCTCACCAGACCCCTGCCACCTCCTCTTTATGGAGGACAAATGGCATCCTCCTCTGTCAAGGTCACTGAAGGAAACTAAGAACAATTCCTTCCTTCAGGACCTGTTTTCCTTTATGATTTAGGGACTGTCTGAGGAAAACGTCTAAAAACTGTTGCCTGGGTTATTCCGATCCAGAAGGAAAGACATGAGAGTTAAGGTTTCCTGTTCCAGGTTCTTTGCATGCTTTCTCTTTTATTTCCCGAAAAGTTTTACAGAACAAATGATGGTGCCCATTGTATAGATAAGAATAGTGAGAATTCGAGGAATTAAGCTACTTAGAAGATACAACTTTACCGCTTCAGAAGTCCCAAGTCTGTTTTGGGTTTTTTTTTTTTTTTTTTTTTGGTTTTTTGAGACAGGGTTTCTCTGTGGCTTTGGAGCCTGCGCTGGAACTAGCTCTTGTAGACCNAACTAGCTCTTGTAGACCAGGCTGGTCTCGAACTCACAAAGATCCGCCTGCCTCTGCCTCCCGAGTGCTGGGATTAAAGGCGTGCGCCACCACCGCCCGGCCAGAAGTCCCAAGTCTGTCTAACTCCGAAAGTGCCAGCTATAGCCTACTAGAAGAATCGGGAAGAATGTACTTCCACCTTCCGGTCAGACAGTTCGAGTCAGCTGCAGCTCCCCTGCCCCAACCCACCCTGCTTCCTCCAGCCAGAGGAGGAAGGAAGCTTGTTACCTTGGAGCCTATAGACCCACTTCCCGAGCCAGCCTGGGGTGCTGAGCACACACACACACACACACACACACACACACACACACACACACACACACACGGTTGGGCTTCCCCACGCCTGTAGACCTGCCTAACCACCCGCTAGCCACATCTGGAACATATTTTAAATTACTTTTAACCACAACTGCAAACGACTGTGTGTGTGTGTGTGTGTGTGTGTGTGTGTGTGTGTGTGTGTGTGTGTGTAACTCTAAGATACTAAGCTAGTGGCTGAAGCTCTGCACTGGAGACCTGTATCCCAGACCTGTGTCCCCACTTCCTGTGTCTCCCTGGCTCTGCACAGGACACCTGAGCTGCTTGGCTGGGACTGTTGCTCTGAGGGCATACACAAACTCTCGGGTCTCTTTTAGACTCTCAGACTTTATTTTAAGCGCAGTAGTGGGAACTAGTGTAGGGTGAGCTGGGGTCAAACAATCAGCTTTGGACCCAAACAGCCACATGGGAATCCAAGACTTCCTGAATAGATGCTGACCCTGGGTGAATCACCTAACTCCGCAGCCTCTACCCTCATAAGAAGGCTGCCAAGAATAGCGAGATAACATAAAGGTAGATGTAACTGGTACAAGTACAACCTTTCACTTTCTCCTGCCCCTCTCTAACATTGGGGTAGGCCCCAAGTGACCTCCCTTGGGATGTTAGCTTAGGTCTAACCGTGTTGATGATTACTTCCTGCATGTATTAGCTACGAAGCAATCTCTATTTTGTTTTTATTGTCACACATATTGGATGAGAATAGAATCACTCATTCTCAACAACCCTTAAAGAAAGAATTCTGCCTTGTATAGGCTCCCACTGATGGAGTCCTTCCTTCCAGAACAGGAATAAGAAGCATGCAATGCTTGGTGTTTGTTCAGAGGGAGAGAGAAGTAAAAATTGTTAGAGTATGTTTATGTGAAAAGGTATTTGGACTGTAGGGACAGGAATTTTTCAATAATCAGCCTATAATCTTGGACTCTGGTGGGTTTCCTACTGTGTGGCTGTATTCCCAGAGGGAGTCTATACCTGGGTGTGAAGAAGGAACAACTAAGATGACTGATGCCCTGGAAAATTCTCCCAATCAGAACCCAGGAAGTGACGTGCAGTACCAGACATTCCCATTAAGGAAACAGGGAGGTGATAAAAATAGCTATTAGTTCATGGGGTGAGTAGGTGAGGGGTATAAAATTTAGTCTAAAATCAGCCAGGCTCCTCCTGTTGGCCAAGAAAGCACACTTTAGCCTGCAGCTTCCTAAAGGAATCTCCTGCAGCCAACCCCATCCAGACCCCATCCAGGGGCCACCATCATGAACAAGTATGTATCTCAGATTTATTGGGGCTACATCTATGTCTTCCTAGCTACTCTTCAAAGAGAGTTTTCCCATTCGGATAGATGTTCAGGGTCACTTTCTGACCCGACTCCTGAAAAGCAACAGTCATCAGAACCCTCCTGACTAACTTGTAAAATGAAGAAAACCATACCATCTTTATTCAAAATATGAGATGCTATCCAATCCTGGACCTCATCCAGTCCTGGAACTCAGAGATTTTGAGGAACTTTGCTGCCTGCCTTCTGCATGTTTCCCTTACCCTTTGGCCATTCCTGGAAATAAGTGCCCTTCTAGTTAAGCATACTTTGACTAAATAATTTATTCCAGCTGTTCATTCCTCTGGACTGCTCACTGTAACACATAACACAAACATACACACACACACACACACACACACAAAACTATGACACAAATTGGGTCTTATATTGATAGCCAGGTCACCCCTAAGAAGAGACTAAAGAGGGCTAAAGACAGGAAGGAATTAAAATATTTTCCTCTTTAATTTGCCTAGCTTCTAGACAAATTGCTGACTTACCTGGTACATGGCAACATCTAGAAACTATATAGGAAAAAGTGCTAATCTCTACACGGCAAGAGAAAGCTTCAAAACTAATCCTTCCCAGCCTGCTGGTGGCTTGTCATCCCAACTACTTAATAATCTGAGGGTCAAGGACCACAAGTTCAAGGTCAGCCTAGTTTACACAGAGTCTGTTCAAGGTCAGTCTGGTTAACTTATTGAGGACCCCCTCTCAAAATAAAACATTAAAAGAAGAGTATTATTATAACTCAGTGTCTGAGCTCTTGCATAACATCATCTGTGAGTTCCTAAGTTCAATCCCAGTACTAAACAATAAATACATTAAAAAATAACCTTGTCGAGTCCTTGGTAGAAGGACCAGGAAACAAGAGAATAAGCGAATGGCCGTTAAATGGATGAATTAACTAATTGAGCACAGACCATGAGTCAGTTCCTTGACCAAGAGGTCTATGTGCTTTTAATTCTCAGAATAAGCTTGTGAGAGGGTATGTTAAACATAAATATTCTCGATATCCCACAACAAAATACCCAAATAAAGCAAAACAAACCAAAAAGCAATTTCTTATGTAGAAAGGGAGTACCTCATCTCAAGTCGGGCTAGCAAGTACACAGGGCAGGAAGTTTACTTCGTGTTTATACTGAATCAGGCAGTGCCTGTGTCTCATCATATTGGTGGGAGCTAGACCTCACAGTCTGGCTCAGTGGTTAGTCTGTAATTGGCACAAAGGGAATGAAGGAAACTGTTGTAAGTAGGGGAGAGAGGTGCGTGTGTGGGTTGTATGTTCCTAGCACCCAGGCTCCCAGCCGCTGGCCCGCTCAGCAGCTGGCTGCACCCGAAATAACCACGTGACAAACTGGATTCATTTAAACTCTGCCTGGCTTATTATCATTAGCCTTTTCCTAGCTAGCTCTCATAATTAAACTAACCCATTATAAAAGTTTGTAAGTCACCACGTGGTGACATACCGGAAGGGTCTAACCTGCATCCATCTGCGGCGGCGGCTCGTGGCTTCTGCTTTCACTTCCTTTCTTCTCCTCCCAGAACTTCCGTTCTGTCTACTCCGCCCACCTAAGGGTTGGCCTAACTATAAGCCAGGCAGGTCTTTATTTAGCCAATCAAGGCACAGAAATACAGGTGGACCCTCCCACAGGAAACGGAGGAAAGGATGAGCCACTCCGGATCATTAAGCTCCAGCTACACAGTGAGGCTTTTGTATAAACAGAAGTTTTACTAGTTTGGAGAGATTAAAAGATTTGCTTAAAGGTTTTACAGTGTTGGGGAGATTACTGAATATTGGTCCTTGGTGAGCGAACCATGTTGGGGGTGGTGGGGGCGGTGGGGGTGTTTCACACAGGTAGCATGCTACTGAGTCACAGGTGAGACAAGTATACTCCAGAGAAGCAGCACAGTAGCTTGCCTCGGGCCATTCTGACCCGGACAAAGTACAAGAGGGAAAACCTAGGGACAATACTGCTGAATTGCCCTAAAATCTACTGATCTTCTCAAACTACACCCAGGGCTCTATTTCCATTCGTCGTCAGTGTGCCTTCGAAAGCCCTAATGGCGACTTGCTGCATTCATCAAGACCTTGTATCTTCAGAGTAGGGAAGATCAGTCAGCATGTCTAACACGGAGGAGCTGTCCCTGTCGCTCCACAGGAGGCAGTCACGCTGCCTTTCATTCATTTCTTTCCTTCGGTTAGCCAGTCAAATGCGCTCTCTCTGAGTCGACAGCAGGTTTCTGATCAAATACGACTGAAATTACTTCTTGGTATGAACCTGGGTAGAGTCCTCCACGTATCTTAGGGTGACACTGCGTGACTAGAGGTTAGATGAGCTTGACTCAGGGTGACAGCTGTCATTTGAAAAAGAAACAGCTCCTGTCACCATGGCCTACATGCCCCATTCACGGCTCCATACTTCCAACCTGTCTGCAAAGGTACTGCAAAGGTCTCTGGTCCATTTTGCATTGGTTCCTAGCTATGAATCTCTATTCCAGCAGGTGTTTGGCTTCTCTGGTATGCTAACCTTCTAGGAAGACTGGAAGGACTGGGAAGCTCCTAGAAAGGGAGAGACCCTGGCCGTGGGCTTGTGTGGAAGTGACACTTGTGTCCAGGCCCCACAATCTTGTTGGCGCAGAACTAGTGTTGGGGTGGTCTGGACGGCTCAAGACACATTCTCTACAGTGTAAGAACAATGGCCACTCCAGCTGGAGTGGATTGAGATGGCCTTGAAAATCGAAACAACTCACAACACATCCTTTTCCTGAGGCCTTGCTGGTCCACGGAAAGATCTCTGCCAAATCTCTTCCTCGTGCCAAGGCGTCCAGGTGTTTCTTTGTGTTCGCATAGAGAGCTCACATCATTTTTTCCCTCAGTTTGGAAGAGGTGATCCAAAGTGCTTAAGCGACAGTAGTTGCAACATGTCAAAGTGGGAATTTATTATCTCAGCCCCAATAGGTCTTAATAAGCCTTACACAACTGTTTAGGCATTTATTCTATTAACGGCTGTTCATTCTGGTGGCTTCACCTGAATATTCATGATCTCCGTCTCCCCAGAGCTCCAGCACAGCAGCTGTTGGAAACCGGCAGCAAATGTTCAAGAGAGTTCCACAAATATAAACACCCTCACAGATGAATGTTCCAGCCCTGGCCTCACCCAGGCGAAGACATGAAACATTTATGCCAGAAGGATTTTGAAGGACAGCATTTCCAAAACTACAATAACCCCCGCCTTCAGAGAATCCTGCCCTCTTACTGGGACATGGCCAGGAGGAGGAAGGGTCCAGGAGAGCTCGGCTCTATCCTGGAATGGAAAGTTCTGAGTAAATCCAGGGAAAAGTTATGGACCCTCTGGGAGATGGGAGGGGATGCAGCACAGACTCATGGGATTGGGCCAAGATGGCACCTGTGAAGAATGAGGGACTTAGGAAAGGGAATATTTTTAGTGTAAAAAAATATCCAAAGAGAGAGAACTGGTGGTGTCTTCTCCAAAGGGATGCAACTAGGAATGACAGGATTAAATTAGCAGGCAGACAACCTGACATGAAACTGTGAGATCTCCCCCTTGAGCATATGTTCCCTGCCTTCCAAGGCAGAATACAAAGTAGAAAATTTTCAGGCCCATCTTTATGTTTGCACAAATCTCCCCCTCGGGCTAGTCACTTAACCACCTTGTGCCTCAGTGGCCTCGTTTATAAACTGTAGCGGAGGGGCTATATCAAAAATAAACCACAAACCAATTATGATATCCACACATTATAAATACATTTCTATTGTGCCTATCCGAAGAGGATTTTTGAAGGTTCATTTAAAGATATAAGCTGATGGTAATAAACAAGTTTCCTAGAATTCTTGTGAGAAGCCCCGTTCACTTCACTTTTGAGTAAGGACTCAAAAGGGAGATGGAAATACAGGAGAACATATGTTGGGTGATATGATTTAGTTTAGTTAAAAAAAAAACTAAACAAAAAATACATGTGCTGTGATGTCATGTTGGACAGGACTATAATCCAAGTCCTACAGATGAAATTTGAGCAAATTAAACAGCTTTTCTAAGCTCCAGTTCCTTCCTCACTAAACTATAAGGAACTTTGCCTTCTGCTTGGGTCCCAAGGCTGCAGATGCTGGGCACAGGACAGTGCCTCTCTAGGCAGATGTGCTTCCCTTCTATTCTCTACCAAACTTGCCCTTCACCTTCCAACAGATCTCAGCCACACCCTCAGCCACGCCCCCTCAGTCAAGCCCGGAAGGACCAAGTATCAACACTTCCTGTCAGCGACTTCTCTAGCCAGGGAAAGAGCAGGTGGGAGAGGAGAATGCCTCTTTTCAACAAAACCACTGGCCTGGCAGACTTACTCTTTCCTGGAGAACAGCATAGAACTGCGAAGCAGCAAGGGGGGGAGGGCTTTATTACAAGGTTTTTCCAGAAAGAGAAAATATTTTGACGGACCTCATGGAGCATGCCCATGCTAGACAAGTTCCCTCCTCTTGGCCTCAGAGAACATGCCTGTATATCTTTAGACATCTTTTAGAAACTAACATCATATCCAAACTTTTTGCCAAAGCTTTCTAGATTCATATAAAAATTCTCAAGTTTCCAGTAGATGGTCCTAACCCACGCAAATACAGACAGCATTGAGTGGGTTTGGATTTGAAAAAGGAGGAGGAAGAGAAGGAGGAGGAAAAAAATCAGAGCACATGAATGTGAGAGGAAGATGACGGGGTATAGGGGAGGAATTATACCGAAGGGAATAGGAAGATCATATATGCATGTATTAAATTCTCAAGCAATATAAAGAGGGTGGGACTCTGGGATGTTTCATGGTACCTGGAATTTTAAAACAAAAGCAATATAGTGGTTTACAGTAAATCAGTGCTATAATGGCAATGTGTTCTTCCAAACTCCAAACGCTTTCTCTCTGATGCAACTTCCTATTTCAAGCTTGAAAATCGCCATAATTAGCTGGGCAGTGGTAACTGAGGCTTTTACATCCCAGCACTCAGGAGGCAGAGGCAGGCGGATCTCTGTGAGTTCGAGACCAGCCTGGTCTATAAGAGCTAGTGCCAGGACAGGCTCCAAAGCTACAGAGAAACCCTGTCTCAGAAAAAAAAAAAAACCGAATAAATAAAAATAAAGTTAAAAAAATCCAAAACAAGAAAATGGCCGTAATATCAAGGAAGGAGAATTAAGAGAAAGTGGATGACAGAACAGGCACTGAGTGTTAGCGGTGTGGAGACAGAGCATATCCTGGGGGATGACAAGGGTGTGAGTAGGATTCTGCTGGATTGGTAGAGCTATAAATGAGGCACAGCGGAGAGCGGATGCTTTCTGATGGCAAAGCACCAGCCACTACATGGGAAGGAGAGGGAGACTGGCAATAGGAAATGAAGTTTTCCCTATGACTAACGTGATTTAAATGAGGAGCGGTGATGAAGAAGCTTCCGTCCCTTTACACCACACGAAGATCAAGCCCATATGAGGACAGAGTACAGTGGCACCATGAGCGTTTTATTTTCGAGAGAACGCAAGTGCACACATGATATAAACAAGCGAGGTTAGAAGAGCAGGAGAAAGGATTGCTGGTTAACCCCACCAATTGCCTCATGAGGTAGTGATTATTTCGCTAGAACAATGGAGAAACGGAGGCTCAGAAGAGCTTATAATTTCCTCTATAGCTGCCATGTGGCCAAGCTGAAACTCAAACACAAAACTTCTGACTTCAAGCCCAGACTTATTTTTATTTTGCACCATAATCAACAGCTGTAATCACCTAATGCAGGTGTGAAGCTGATTTCTGGGGGTGTCATGGACCTACTAAACAATATGGTGATTCATAGGGCTTTCCTTGGGATCATTTTTTTTAATTCATACAGGACTATGCATTGAACTACTAGAGATACTTACTGTGTTTTCAGAAAATATTTATTAACTACCAAAAAAATAGAATTATCAACTATAGCTGCCAAGAAATTTTAAGTATTGTGCTATGGGCATCTAACTGCATCCTCGTTCATGCTTCAAGGAAAGGGAGCTCCATTAGACAAACTAACCATGGCCCAAAGTTTGAACAGCGGCCAGTAATATTTCAGGACACCTTCAACAACTGCACTGTGATATGAAAACAAGCAACTCCTAGTGTGACAGAACAATGGGTTTTGTGTTCCTCCTATGACTTACTTCTGACCACGGTTCATACAAAAATATAGCAAAATGATGTATTTCCAATGGTAGGCTAGAGAACATAATGGGACAGGAAGAATTTTTCTCACCTAGATTCATAGATGTGCAAGCATTATTTAGATCTCAGAAACCTGGGAGATATTTCACGCTGAAAGTAATTGGTAAGAATGTCTCAGATATTTAGGAGTAGGAATGGAGCTTGATTTTTGCTAATGAACTAAGAACAGAATTTCAGCAATGTTCATGGCAGATTCTTCAGACTCAGAGGTTCACTCACTGGCTATCCTCCTGGTGTCCCTTAAGCCCAGAAACCCCTGATGGTGTTGACCCCTGAGATCACTCCTCTCAAGAAAATACTTGGCTCTGGCTTCAGACGCTTGCTGGCAGTGCTCAGCCTCAGCTAAGCATTCTGACACGTTTTCCACTGTGATAACAAGCCTTTCCCATTCTCAGGAAAGCAGGCTGTAAGGTCAGTTGTTTGAGCTGCCAGGGATCTCCAGTCTCCAGGAATATTCCAGGGGGTAGGATTGTTCCTCTCCAGCCCACAGCAAACAGTAACGGTTTCAAGCTAATAAGGGGATAATGCATTTTTAGCAGATGGGAGAAGAGGATCAGAAGGTAACTTGAGCTAGGGCAATGACAGTGCCAAAAACTCACAATGGAAACTATCTGAGGCATCCAAGCCCCTTTGTTAGATATGAATGATTTCTTTTTTCTGGTGAAAAGTGTATGAAGAACTTGAGAAGAAGGGCCTGAGTGGGTTTTATGAAGAAAACCTCTGTCTGGGAAAACTGAGCTCAGGGTTAGGTTGCAGCTCCAATGAATCCTCCGTTCCCAAACAGGGAGGGAGCTGAAAGATGTTCAAACCACGACAATATGATGTGTCTGTCTTTGAACTCTTTCCTCCAGCTCTTAAGCACAAGTTCATGCATGTTCCCCAGGAATACTTGTCTCAATATGGAATACAAAGAAAGGACGGCAACAAAATTAAGAATTCTCAGAAGGCTCTACATATGTCTGGTAACCCTCACTCCCTTCTGAGAGCCTGAAGCTGTAGATAAATCAGGAGCAACACACCTCCTCCAGATACCTGTAGTCTATAGAACTTTACAGTTTTTAATGGCAGGATTTATTTTTGAAGATTTGATAGATTTTACTGAAAATATCTTTCCCTGGTCTGAAGTGTAAACTAGAATCTAAGGCCACTACCACTGAAGTACAAAGAATTATAAATAACAATTAGTGAGCTATGTTATTAATGTGTGGTTTTTCTTATCCAGCCATCCATCCATTGATTTCAAAATCTATTTATTGAGTGACTTTTACAACTGATGGACTAAAATTAGGTGCTATAGACGCACTGTAGAACAAGATGTGCGCCTCCCCTCATAAGGAAACAGATGAGAAACCTATAATTATTCCTTTATGTTGAAAGGGCTGAGAATCACTCAGAAAGATTGTCAAAGATGGCATATCCCTGGCTTGAGTGCACACCTAGGAAGTGAGGCTAAGAACTCAGCATCCATACCAAGTTCCACAGTGAACCTAAGGCAGGTGGCTGGCACCCCACACCTAGGAGAATCCTGCCACTAAGACATGGAACACTCTGACTTTCATGGGGCCCCCACTACTGATGTCCCCATCTCTCTGCAGAGAAATGCCCATCTCTTGCTTCTAAGCCCCGCCTTTTCAAAGCCTTAGCCTTTGCTGATACATTCTTAGACAGAGGTCAGTCTTTAAACTCTAGACCCTAAATGCTAAGGAACCAACAGACTCTGAAAATTCTATCATGGCTTTGTGGCAACTCCTATGCTCCAACTGACCCACAGGCCTCCTAGTTTCCAAGCAGCTGTGTTGCCTCCATTCTCTGTGAGCTTCAGCTGTGGGACCAGGGTTCCTACCACTGTGGGCAGGAAAACCACCGTCTCCTTGCAAGGTGCCTTACTACTTCAACACAAAGCCATGCAATGACCTACCCCGTGCAGGACCTCCATGCTCATATCACAAATACATGTGTGTGTGTGTGTGAATGCACAAACACACACACACACACACAGAGAGAGAGAGAGAGCAGAGCGGGGAGGGTGGGAGAGCATGCCCATGTGCACTGAAATCAGTTTGCATGTAAGAGTTGGCCAGATAAAATCTGTTGTCTTCTTGATGTTATTTTTAAAAGTACTAATTTTCAAATTCTTGGGTATAAACCATATACAGCTAACAGTTCATAAGAAAATTTGGGTTTTCCAATTCCATGTTTATAAAGCTACCACAAAGTGAAGAGCACCAGACTCGCAGTCCAATGGCCCTCCCTCTTCTCAGAGAGGGCAGGTTGAGGTCCACCCTTGACATGACCCCACAGGGATTTCACTGTGGCTCCACCATAAATCAATCAATTGAAGTCGGCTTTTGTCTCCCTTCCAAGCACAATACTGTCTGAACCAATTAACTGTATCCCAGCGGATTCCATTTATAGTACTTTTAAAACTTAGTCCCTTAGTGGGGTTTAGTTTGGCTATTGCTTAGGATTGTACTGAATTAGTGAAAACTGAATAGTAGTAAATAATAAATGGCATCTTTTCAGAAAATGTTCCTATAAAATACAATTAAACTAAATTAAGTGTTAGAGGGCATACTATCTTGCTCCGATTTAATTGTCAGGTAAAAATTACTTGCAATTAGCATATACAGGTTGCTTAATTTTAACGTTCTTAGCTTAGGACACACATATTTCTCTTGTATATATCAGAATTATTCTCCATCTTAATATCTTATCAATCTTGCTGAAGCAGATCTAAGTCCAGGATAATTTTAAAAATCAATCTGAGCCCCCAAAACTTTCATAATTTTGATTACCTGAATTTTACACCTTTCCCTTAATTTGGTACAAGTCCTTCATGAGTCAGCCTAAATAATAGGTAGGATTTTTTCCTGAATGAAATTACTTTTGTGTATATTTTCACAGGAAACCTAATAGTTTCCCTTCATGTGTGGAAGTAATAGCTCTAGAACTCCATCACCAAAATATGAAGATCCACAGATACTCAAACTCTGTCTGTAAAGTGATGTGAATTTTATATAACCTATACTCACACCCCTGTGCACTTTCATAATCTCTAGATTACTTACAATTACTGAAATACCCTCTATGGCCAATGATGTGCAAATAGCTGGTAGTCTATATTGTGTTAGGAATAATAACTAGGCAAAAGTCTGTACACATTCAATACGGATACAAGTTTTTCAACTTTGATCCATTCTTGATGGAAACCTTGGGTGGGAAATTTGCATCTCTTCAAGGATTTCACATTCTGAATGAACAGCTGAGAGAAAAAGGAAAGCCCCTTTCTTCATAGATGCTGCAATAACACCATAAGCAAAGCATCCATTTGCTAGTGGGTTATGACAGTGTTTGTTACTGTCAAACTCAGTGTATCTTTTTCTTTAAATATATTTTTTCTTGTAATTTATTTTTTGAAAAAATATATTTTTTAATTTTACATGCCAAATTCATTTCCCACTCCCTCCCCTTCTCCTGTTCCCCTCACCTCCCCCTTCTCACTCCCTATTCTATCCCCCATCCACTCCTCAGAGAGGATAAGGCTTCCCATGAGGAGGTAACAAAGTCTAGCACATTGCTTTCAGGCAGGACCAAGACCATTCCCACTATGCCTAGGCTGAGTAAAGTATCCCTCCAGAGAGAATGGGTTTCAAAAATCCAGAACAAGCAGTAGTAATAAATCCTGGTCTCACTGCCAGTGGCCCCGCAGTCTGCCCCAGTCATTCAACTGTCACCCACATTCAGAGGGCCTAGTTTGGTCCTGGGCTGGTTCCCTCGCTGTCAGACCGGAGTTGGTGGACTCCCATTAGTTCAGGTCAGGTCAGTGGGTGTCCCCATCATGGTCTTGACCTCTTTGTTCTCACTCCTCCCTCTCTTCACTGGACTTTGGGAGCTCAGCCCAATGCTCTGCTGTGGTTCTCTGTCTCTGCTTCCATCAGTTGCTGGATGTCGGTTCTATGATGACATTTAAGAAAGTCATTAATCTAACTACAGGGCAAAGCCAGTTCAGGAATCCTCTCCACTATTGCTGAGGGCTTTGCTTGGGTCTGACCCCAGCAGTGTATCTTTTTTAAAGTCAAGTTATTCTATACAGAATTAACAATTATTATTAGTGGCAAAAAATTAATAATACACAGTAAAACAAGAGGATGCAAAATTTGATGAACTCTTTCTGAACTTGAATCAGAACCTTTTGAGTCCAGAGTATAAAATAAATATCCCATATTTATAAATATAGTATAAATAATATATAATATATAAAGCAATTAACAAATACACAAGTTGCTCAATCCATAATCAAAATAGTTGATAATAAATTAGCTAATAAAATAAAGCATTGGTGTGCAGAACCCAGGTACCATTTAGGCAAAAAGCATGTCTTGGATGCTTAAGAATACAGTATTTGTATCCCAATACACAGCCAAGACTGACAACAGAATTCACAGCATCTGGAGTAAAATGAAAATGCAAAAAACAATGAAGAAATTCAAGAGAGTAGCACTAGAGCTTGGAAGGACAGGACCCCTCTATGCATGGGGAGCTCTGAGATACTGCATTGGTGCCTTCGGGAAAGGACTGCATATGGCATTCTAACAGTTTGAATTGCAGAGGCACTAGTTCCTGACAGAAACGGCAACATCCTGTAGGCAGCATTTTGGACATGTGCTAGGTGGGAAGGGTCTGCTGGTTCAATGATTGGATGCCCTGATGGTATATGGTTGGTAGACGGTATGGCTTCCCCAGACACTCAGTGTCAGGGATAAAGCTGAATTACAGATAGTATGCTGTCCTGCTTCCCAGGGGACTTTTGAATGTTCACCAGATAGTTCCCCAGATGAAATGCCTGTTGTTATTATCAGTGCTTAAATTCACCCTGAACATTTTAGCAACGTGACCATTATGTTGGCTCTAGAAAGGCAACATAGGGCTACTTTAAAATTGTAACAAGTCAGATGAAACCAGTTATATAAACAACGAAACTTACATACAGTACAAGTATGCCAGTGGTGACCCCAGTTCCCACACTATAGGAGACACCCATGGAACCACCTGCTTTAGAATGCATTTGCAGCCGAGACCTAGTTTAAAGTGACTAGGAGAAGTTCACAAGTATCTGATTCCTTCATTGTGTCTTCTAGCCGGGTACTCACCTCACTTTTGTGAAATGAATACCTAAGATTTTACCATAGATTATTTTCCTTATATTTAATTTTGTTATTGCAGTTAGGCATGTTTTTCAAACTGGATGAAGTCACTTCTAATACTGGGACATTTGGTTCATGTTTAAAATGGGAGCTTTCTAAGTATATGTTACCTACACTGGTTTGGCTATCAAAGAATTGGGAACCATGGACTTAGAGGCATGCGGGTATGAAATGTGTGAGCCAAGAGGAATTGGGGGGATTAAAATACTTCATGGAAAGAAATGGAAAAGGAGGCCAGAACTGGTTAAAGATGCCCAGAAATTACAGGCCATGTCAAGACTAAAATTTACACTGGCATCCAGGACTAGATGAAATAATTATTTTCTTCCCTTCTCTCTTATTTTCTTCCTCCCTCCCTCCTTTCCTTTCTCCCTTTCTCCTTCCCTTCCTTCCTCTTTCCTTTTCTCCCCCTTCCTTCCCTTCCTCTTATTCCTTCCTCTCTCCTTCCCTTCCTTCTTTCCATCCCTTCCTTTCAGTAAGTACATGGGAGTCATGTCTGTGTACTAGGTAGCAGTGTGGTCCTGATAAGGCTGATGCTTAAGCCACAGACCCAGCTTAAGGGACTCTCAGCTGGAAAGCAGGGAAGGGTGGAAGTACGGTGTCTCTGTTCAAACCGGAAGAAGGACCCCTGACCCCTCTAAGTGCCACAGGAAGCTTCCTGGCAAAAACGGAATTTGAGTGTCTTTTTATTCTTGTGTTTTAGACAATTGGGAATAAATACTGTTACATATAATTGTAGTGCATATATTTCTGGGGTACAGTGAGATCACTCAATATATACATAGTATGGAATAGCCAAATCAGAAAAAAATAACATTTCTAACTCCTTAAACATTTTTTATTTCATTGTATTAGGAACTCTTCATAAAATATATAACTTGTTTTGAACAAATTGCACTTGTTAGAATTTGAATCTTGATGTTGGAGAGCCTTGAATCTAGAGGGACTGGGTAATTCTCCAAGCAGGTGCACAGAATATACAAAAACTCAATAGCTGAGACAAAAGCATTTATAATCAAGTATTGACTGCCCCTGGCCAAGAAGAAAAAAATATGCTTTCCTTCCAAAAAGAACGTTCCAGAAACCTAGGGTTGGTCATCATCTTGCCAAGCACAGACGTAAGGCCAAGCAGACAGTAGGGCTTTCAGAGGACTTGGGGCTCCCTGAGAGGCACAGGAAGAAGGAAAATGAAGAGGAGGTCTCCCCGCAGTTCTGTGGGTTGTGAGGACCTGATAAGCCTTTGGGTTTCTGTGGGCCTTGGCCAGAGTGCAAACTAAGAGAATAGCTTGTTGATTGCTGAAATGATTAAGTGGATCACCTTATTGATTCTCACCTAGCTTGGAACAGACCTCAATAACCAGCATCAAGTGTTTTAATAAGAGCAAAGGAAAGATTTAGTAGACACAAATGCTTTTCATTAGCGGGGAAATAAAGCACATTGACCCACCAGCAAGGGGCCACGGAGTGGGCTCAGCCTGGAGCCTGCCAACCAAACAGGAAGGCGAGTAAGAGGAAGCTAAAAGAGACAGCCCTGGGCCTGCACTTAACAAAACCTTAGAAATGAATTTCTACTGATTGCCAGGTTGTTTCCTTGGCCTCTTCCTCCCCACTCTTTAAACCCCTCCACCAATCCCGAAAGCCAGGGTCCAAGCCAGACAAGAGTACTGAATGCAGGCATTGGGCCTACTTGACCTTTGCCCTACAGACTCCTTCTCATTTTCCATTCAGGCCTATAATGGGTGTACAATCGTCGCTACATCTCAAGGAAGGGTACTTCTCAAGAGGACTGTCAACCAGCACCAGGCCTAGATTTTAAAGATGTTTCCCTTGGAAGTAGGATCTGTGAGCCTGTACTGATTTTTCCTCTGGAGGCTTTGATGTGAATCCACTATTCCCTGTATAAGCTGGCAAAGGTGTTTTTCTTAAGCAATGGTTCTGTGGTTGTGACAATCAAATATTATATCAGTCTGCTTTCTCCCCCCAACTTAATTAGGAGTTGACCCTTCTGTCCTTATGTCCATTGTAGAGATAAGTCAGTGGAGGCTTAGAAGTTAGACTTGTCAAGGGTTTACTCAGCTCACATACGGTGAAGTGGGACCTGAATGTGTATCATCAGATCCCAGATTCTAAGCTCAAACCAACTGCCTCTTAAAGAAAAAGTAACAAAAGTCATAGTGCCTTACACACACACACACACACACACACACACACACACACACACAGAGAGAGAGAGAGAGAGAGAGAGAGAGAGAGAGAGAGAGAGGCTGTTCCCATCCTTCCAATCCTTAGTGAGTACCTGCTAAGCCCCTACTTTAACTCAGCATTTCTAAGCCAGAGGGGCACAATGCTGAGCAAGAAAGAAAGGTTGTTACATAGGTCTACCACGCTTGTAGGAGCAGTAGAAAATAATAGATGAGGCCCCAAGTTTATAAATAGAAATCTTCTGATGGAGAGAATCACAGCACTAAAAATAAAGCGAGTTGCTCTCAACAATGAAAGGTTCCAGTATGCAAAGGCTTGGCTGAAATGCATTCTCAACAGGGAACTGCAAAGGCAGCAATAACAAGGCATGGCTTTGGTGTCTTTGTCGCAAAGAGGTGACCACCACAACCAGTAAGTGTCAGAGCTCTGGAAGAAACAGCAGAAGGTCATCAGAACTAGGAAGTCTTTAAGCATTTTCATGGATTGCAATTTTTAAAAATATAGTCATGGCTGTGCTTTGGTGGAACAAGAGAAGATGTACAATTGCTAAGAATGGCCATGGAGAAGCAAGGCTGCAACAACACTGCTGGCTACCACGGGTCTGGGCAGAGATGGAAGCCACATCCCGAACTTGCTTTGAGAGAAGACTGACCTCTCGCACTTTTGCAAATGAACAAGACCTATGCGTCCTGGGCACCCCAGATTGCGCCCCTGCCAACTGATCTCATTATCCTCCAGCTCTGCCAGTTAGATACCGAGAACTTGACTTCGGTAACAGAATGCCATGACTCATCTCTACAACACCCAAGCGAGGGTTTCAAAATGTTTTACCAATCATGCCTTCAAGGAAGCTATGCAGCTCCCAGGTCAGTGTTTACAGGAAGCCCCACCTACAAAAAACTCCCGGCTTTTCATATATTATGACCTTGCCCTGTTGCCTGTGGTCAAAGAAGCAGTGACCTCAGGAATTAAAAAAAAAAAAAGCACAAAATGAGGCAGACTAGAAATACATTGACAGGCAATGGGCTCCACAGCACGAATGCCAAAGCAACCAATGATGTAGGTGTCCTCACGGTATGTCAGTGGAAACAGGAAGGCCTACCCACTAGCACCATGTTTAGATGCAGGTTGGAAATCAGAGAAGACCCTTCAGAAGGGAAACATAAACCCGGCAGTGAAATTTTCCTTTACACCAGGCTCTCAGGAGGGAAACAGCTGGGGGCAGGCAACTGTCTGCTGTCCCCACTCCCAGAGACAGAAGGTTGAGTACAAGGTGAGTTCTCAGGAGAGAAAAGAAATGTGGGGGAACCTTAGAGAAGATGAGTCTCGTCCATAATTAATCTGACAGACGCTGCCCATTCAGTCACCACAGAAGGGCCACTTTCCCACCTAGGAACCTATTTGCATTGAGAGGCACCAGATGCCAGCTAGTTAAAAGCGTGTTCACAGGAGGAGTACCATGGCTGTCAGCTTGAGCTAGGGACTTAGAAAACCCAAGCGCCATGTCAAAGACCCATATTCTTCATCTTCGTCTTTGTCTGTGTCTTTGCTGTCTTCTCCTCCTCCTACCCCTACTCCTTTTAAATCTAGCTCTGGACAAAGCCAGACAGAATTTTATTCACTAAATGACTGAAGGAAGGCCCTGAGTCTTTAACCTTGCAATTAGTTAAATACTTTCAGGGGAAAGATGTTTTTTCCCACTTTGAGAAAGTTGGGGGAGAAAAAGAGATACAATAACCGTCCTTAGCCAGTTGAGTTCACCTATTTCCTAAAGGCAGAATAAAGGATGTCTGTATTTCATCAGCAAGTATTTGTTTAACCCCATCCTTGTCCACCATCCTGCTGGGGAAGACACTGGACAAAACTGGCATCCTTGTTTCAGCAAATTTCCATGCACGTTAACAGGCATATCTGTGACAAAATACTAAGTTGAGTTGAATTCGCTAATATAAATAGCTTGCTCTTGAACAAAGGAGCTTAAGGGTAACTTACAACTTTTCGATATGAATAAATCTTCGCAAAAAAACGTGCGAGCCTTGTGAGAGTGAGTGCTCAGAGAGACTGTTGGTGTGGATGTGGACAGCGTCTAGAGGAAGCGGCAGCATGGCAGGAATGGCAAGACTTATTCAGATAAGTAAAGCCAATGATAGAAAATGGTAATTACAGCCCCAAAGACAGACAGCAGTGAGCATCAAGATCTGTAACAGGAAGACTGGCGGTCTGGCCTCTGGGAGATGAACAAAATCCAGTTCCTGTCTCAGCTTCCCAATTCACCTGTTCATTTGTATGAAAATGAACTTGAATTCTTTGTACAGACCAGATACTGTTATGATCTGGGATGAAAATCGGACTAGACCAATGGCGGTTAGGAGGATAAGAGCTTTACTGATAGCTACTAGAAGATACCCTGAAAAAGCGAGCACATCCAACTCAGCTGGTGCTGTGTTTGCCACGGAAGGCACTCCCAAGGAAACAGTATTTTGTTGAAAGAACAGAGGGAGTGTAACACTTTGGGACAAATAATGATGAAGACAGAAGTCAAAGATAGCCACGGGGGAGGTGGAGCACATGTGGGAGCAGGAGGCAAGATAGGAGAGAAAAACAGGGTTGCAGGAGGCAAGATGGGAGAGAAGAACGGGGTTACAGGGCGGGCTGCAGTTGATGGGAGGAAGGGTCTTCCGGGGAGGGGCTGCAAAAGTAGGAAGTGCTGGACGGCTGCACTCAGTGAAAACAAGGGACACTAATAATGAAGAAACAAAAGGCAGGTTGCAGGAAAAAAAAAATGAGCCGTACATTCAGACAGTGCAGTGGCATCAGGGTATAAGCGTGCACAGCAGGAGACACTGGGCACACACAAGGTGCAGTGCAGGGAGATGGCAGGACGGGGCTATGAAGAGGGCCAGCTTGACAGGTTAGAAGAAAATGGGCCAAAGAGCTGGCACGGGAAGAGGGAGCTGGTCTCAGCTCCAGCTCAGTCAACAGGCTCCGCGCCATGAAGTATTTGAAAGGCACCTCTGGCTTTGACAGGGGAGGGCTATAGTCAGCCAGTAATGTTCTCATTCTGTCTGTAGAGTCGAGGCCAGGATGCCATCTCTAAATAGAGGCCAGGTGAAATTGTGAGAGACCAAAGCAAGACCAGAGAGGAGGACAGAGGAAGCTGAGATGTTCAGAGTAGAAACCTCACGGTTATGCCATGACCTAAAGCATTGTCATGGGATGGTTTGGCTGAACACTATACAAGACATATCTAATATCCAAACATAGCTGACATTTTTCCTCTGAAGACTGTAAGTAACATCAAAAATAGATACTTGTTACTAAAGAGATGGGTAAGTGATTCTAAAAGTCCTTGCCTGTACGACCATAAATGGAAAAAAAAGAGTGAGTACCCCCATCTGACCAACAGCTACAGCTTCCCCAAAACTAGTAACATGCAACACATACAGGCGTCTTCCAAACTCACAGTTCAGCTGAGCCCCTTAGCTCACCGAACAGCCATGGACCATTCCTTCCAACTGGGCAAGCAGAGTGGAAGTCAGCATCTTTTCTTTCAATGATCAGATCCCAATGACGTGTGTGTGTGTGTGTGTGTGTGTGTGTGTGTGTTACATACTGTATGTGGGGTGCATATGAATGCTTGTGTATGTATGCTGTGGACAAATGTACAATACATGTTCATGCACTCATTGTGTATATGTTTGTACATGTATGTTGTGTGTGCATTCATATCTGTGTGTTTGTGTACATGTGTGAGCATTGCTGTGAACTGACCCATGTCTCCTGGAGACTGAGGTAGTGAATTACCACTGAGCTATGCCCCCTCACCCTCCATGAGTGTTTTCAACTGCACTGAGAACATCTGACATGAGACATGTCTATCCTAAGCACATTTGAGGTGCAAAATACATTATCGTGGAGCTTAGGCACCGTGTTACATAGCTGACCTCTAGAAAACATTCATCTGAATATTGATGCTGTTGAACTAGCACCTTGCCATCTTCTCTGTTGCTCAACTGCTTGTGGCAACTACATTTGACTGTTTGATTTCCAAAATTTGATGTTCAGATATTTGAGAGTGGAATTAGGCAATAGTTCTCATTCTGTACCAGATTCATTTCACTTAACATACTGTTTTCAGGATTAATCCATGCCAGTGCACAACCACCTTCCTTTTAAAGGCTAGATAGGATTTCATTGCATGCATATGTTATCTATTCTTTTCTGCTTATCCATCAGGAAACACAATGGTTCTGCATCTTTCCCACTTGGAATAGAGCTGTAGTGAGCTACGGAGGGCTGTTATCTCTCTGATATCCTGATTCAGTCAAGCCTTTTGGATAAGCAATAAAAAGTACTGGATCCCGTGGGAGTTCTTTTTTCATTTCTGTGGTACTTCAACGCCGTTTGCCTTCTTACCGACAGTATACAGGGTTGCAGTTTCTCCGTATCCTTTCTTGACTCTCTCCACATCCTCCCACAAGCCTCTCTGCTTCCCGGACTGCAGCATCCCAGCAGCTGGGCAGAGAAGGCCCATCCAAGTCACTGCTACCACAGGCCTCACTGCTACCACAGGCCTGAGAGGCCGATCTCTGTCTGCTCCTGCCTGCCAGCTGCATCGTGGCTTCACACAGAAAAAGAATGTGAGCTGAGAGAGAGCGAGCATTCACAGCCGTCAGAACCCCTCCCAAAGGGAAAAGGCTTTGTCACCAAAGGAGTTAATGAGCGCTTCTCCGCAGGAAGCCCTAAAGAAAGGAGTGTTCTGAGTGTAGAGCATTCGCTTTACAGTAGGTGGTGTTATTGTTACATGCTCATACAGACAGTGCTAATTAACAATCCTAAAGGCCACATCATTAAATTACCCTCAGCTTAAAGCCCTGCGATGTTTAGCATATCCCAGCAATTCAATTATATCCAAGACACTAGCCTGAATGTCAGGTACTCTTCTGTGGCCACTGAAGTGCGGGCAGCTCTTGGAAGGAGTGAACCTTAGGAGAGCAGGGCACTGGCAAACCCCTGCCTCTGACACATACGCTGGATGGAAAGCAACAATAAATTGCAAAGAAAAAAAATCTAGAAGTGAAACATGGACCTTACCAATTCTATATGTAAAAACAGGAAGGACGAGATCTTTAAAATCTGACATGAAAAAAATCAGCTCATCGCCCTCCCATCTGCTGAAGGTTTACTTTCTCCATTTTCTCTGGGTCCTCCCTTCCTCCCGGCACACACACACACACACACACACACACACACACACACACACACACACACACACACACAGAGGTGGGGAGGCAGGGCCAACATGACCTGAACTTCCCAATGCAGAACAGTCCTGTGCATAGGCCCAGGGCATCTCAGCATGCTTGGCAGACCACACCATGACAGAACCTCCAGCTTGGAAGGAGCCAGTGAGGAGATTGCACGAGGGAGAGGCACATATGTGGCTCCACTGGTTACCACACAAAGAGATGGTGCCGGTGGCCAGCGGGCCTGCTGGGCACTCACCTGCAGATGCAGAAGCAGCAGTGAGGACAGCCTGCCCGAGACTCCCTGAGAAAAACCTTTCTGCATCCCTCAGTGCCCCTTGGGAAGGCCCCCGCTCAAATCACATGGGGTCAAGCAAATATAAATCCACTTACCGTGTTCTATTACACAAGAACATGTCCCAGTAAAGGCTTATGGATGGTGTGAGAGCCGGACAGGAAACTGAAGGACAAACAGATGACAGATAAAGGGACACAGGAGTGCGTAAAAGAATAAAGCACAGCAATCTGCTCTTGCTTCTCTCTGTGCGAACTGAATCTTCCTGAAAGCACCAAGCTGGACTCAGCTCCCTAGAAAGAGGAAGGCAGGCAGCTACCCATCTCTGTCTAAGACAAGCATCACCACCCAGTCACAGCACTCTTGCCACAGACCCAAGAGAACTTCTCTCAGGTTGCCTGGGTGCGGTCCAGCCACCAACCAACCAACCAACCAACCTTCTGTCTGTGGGCTTTGCAATCTCTTAGACCATGGCTGAGCTCCTGTCTCTATCTGCCACACTGTCTTACAAAGCTACCGGTGCTCAGAGAGCTCCAACACAGGCTTTCGGTATTTCCCTGTGGAGAATAATAACAGAACTGACTTCACAGGCTTGCTGTGCAGATTAATGTTTACTGAGCCCCTGACAGCTCCAAATCACTGGTTCTATCTGGAGACTGTCTATAGATTGGCAAGTCCCTTATTGGTGTAGAGACTTTTTGTTATTACTGTGAAAATGCATGGCTCGGTTGCATCACTCCCGAAAGGATGTCAGAGAAAAGCCAGTGTTGGAGGCCACAGCTGGAGGGAGTGCCACAGGAGTAGACCACAGATGAGTTGGCTGAGGAAGTAAGTAGTCTCTGATGTAGCTAGCTCTGAATGACGTCAGCAGACATGCAGCCGGACAGGATTTAAAGAGAGCAGGAAGAGAAATAAGGAGGCTTGGTTTATAGTTAAAGCCTTGCCCCGAGCAGCTGAAGGTGAAGAGGCTGCCCAACTCCATGAGATGAGATCTCCTCTGGAAGCTAGAGTCATGCGATTCCACAGAGGCTGAAGTCCCCTCCACCTCCATTCTGCGACAGCGTCGTCTGAGTCTCAGCTTACATCTCGCTTCCCGCTGAAGCCGGCCTAATCATCTCCACTGAAAGTGAATCCTCCTTTCTTCTGAGGACCCTTAGCATTTGTGTGTGCTACACACCTGCAGATTTGCTCATGCTGGCCCCTTATAATAGGATAATAACAAACACTCAAACCGTACTAAATGTATGAGAGATTGTTTGAGGCAACACACCTGCACTCACACAGCCAATTAACTCGTACAACAACATCCCTTTAACTATGAAGGAGGTGACATCAAAACTCCCATTTAACAGATAAAAAATTGATGCAGAAAATTTAATTGGCTTGCTCGAGGTCAAACCACTTTGAATACACAAGGCAGTAAGAGCTGCCCTCATTACGTGTCTCTCATTTCTCTCCCCAGCATGGAGGCGGTGCTACCCAGAGCACAGAGGCTGCACACTAAGGTGGTAAAAGCCGACTGCATTTGAACCCCAGCTCTTGAAAGCTGTTGGATTCCTCTGCCTTCCCATGCATAGTCTGAGAACGCTGAGTGCATGCCCCTCACTGGGCTGTTAGGAGAATTAGGTGGATTGCGCTAAGCATTCACTGTGGCTCCCGTAAGCACTGTCCACACATACCTTGCCACTGTGAATAAGACAGGGCCATCTCTTCTCTACGCCTTCTGCCTCAAACACTGGAAGTGCTCTTGTGTCCGTGAGTTCTTATTCATGACTAGTTCGAGAATGTAGAAATGGAGTGAAATGACATAGTCCCATTTCAACACCGGCGAACATTGTAACATGAAGCATGACCATTAACTTCTTAGTCTCGGCCGTCTCAGTTAATAGGCCGGGAATCCCACATCTGCTCCGGGAACCCTATCCAATCAGTGCAGGAGTCACAGTGTGTAGCATTATTAGGAAAATGGAAGGGACCATGCTGAATTCACCCTGGGTGACAATACCTCACGAGGGTCTCTGGAGGTCTCTGCTCAAGGCTCTTTCTTCACCTTCTACAAAAGCTGCTTGTAGAATTCTTGATAAGCCAAATAATGTCCTCACAGAGCAGGTCGCATAGGAGCCCTCCTGTTCTCATCAAGTTGGAAAAGCCACTGTCCTGTGACAGAGTGGGCTAAGTCAGCATCTCAGGCCACAGGTGATTGCTGCAAGGCTTCCACCAATTTCCAGTAACAGCCAAGTGCCCGCTCGGTCTGTTGAGGAGCAGGAAAAGGTGTGGCAGGTCAGGTACTATGCTGGATGAGCCATTTACTTAATCTTTACTTCTCCTTGTAGTTGGACACATCACTCAGGTGTTTCATGCCCTATTTGATTTCTTCTGGAACTTCCCAGGACTTTTCTAAGGATTGGAGACCAAAAACAGCCTCTGGTACATAAAAAGCTCTCAGCAAATTTCATGACCATTACTGTTACCTTCCCCTCCTTGCAAATGTCCGTTGCACCTCATCTCATCCTGAATACAGGGAACCCAGAGCCCACTGTAGGAAACTCATGTTCTGAACTTTTCCTGACATCTTCCAACACACACCTCTTTGTCCTCTGACGCCCCAGTGCCTCTTACTTTGACGTTTGCTGAAAGATGCTTGCTATGACAGTTCATAAAGACCCAAAGTGCAACCCTCATCACTTTACTCTGACCCCTTGTTTCCTCTTCATAAAATATCATCCCATGGGCTTGCATGATAACTAAGACACGGCTTATTCCATGGATATCCACTAGCATTTGATACCTCACAAGTTATCCCGAAACTGCTATCCAGAATAACAATCGTTCTTCAGGGTCACAGTTCTATGGGCTCACAACTGGCATGGTCTCAGCTAAGCATTTCTTTTGCTGGGCCCTCCAGACCTGAGGGCATATCTCATACAACATCATTCTCCCCAAATTCAAATGATCAAAAAAAAATAATAATCACAAAGCAAGTACAGATTCGCGGCTCATAGATCCGGCCTCTCGATGAGAGTTGTTTTGAATTGTTGTAGCGTAATTATGTTCCTTGTATTCTACCATGAGTGATAAATAAAAGCACCTCTACAAGCAATTTGTTTCTATCAAATTTTCTAGTTGAGAAATTATTGCAAGACCTCTTACATCTAATGAGAAAATAAATGTTGTGAGCCTTTAGTGTGTCTACTCTGCTAGGTACTGGAGAGAAAGACAGAGTTCACATTTTATCATGGCAATGTTTCTGGCCTCCAGGTACTTGTAAGCAAAGCAGGGAGCTCTACAGGGGCAAAGACATATTTAAGACCTGGTGAAATATCAGCATCTAGCCACAATATAGCTTTCTCGGGGGCAGATACAATTGCTCATTGACCATATTCTGTTCATAGCAGCTTCTAACTCAACACAGAGCTGCAGTATGGGCAGGCTGGAGTACTGAGGAAGGCCGGGCAAAGGAGGGAAGGTTTTAGATGGATCTGGAAAGTTGGTCAAAGTTGGTTCAAAGCACCACAGTGAATGACTCCTTGGTAGCCACTTTGTTTTCGGCCTCCCCTCTGAGGCGCTTTATTTCAAAAGAGACTCCCAGTAGCCACAGAGTACATGACAAAGCTCTGTTTCCAGTATTGTCTGGGGGGAAAGAAGGAGATCCTCATTTTTGAAGCCATTTGTAAAAGGAAAGCCTCTCTTTTGCTATGGCACAATGGAAAGACTGTAGGTGTTTTCAGTCCCCAAAGCTGGCTGTATTCTTTTGTTATTCTGTTCAGAGATTCCATTCCTGAATCTTTATCTCTAAGTGGGTTCTCCTTGCAGCAGAACATAGAATATCACACTGGACTTTTAATATAATGCTTCTGGCACATATAAGCTGATCAGTGTCGTCCCTGGTCTCTGCCATCTTCATCAGCAATTTTGAAATGTCCTCTCTATCTAATGACTAATAATTTCCATGTTACCAGACCTCCTCTGTAGGAGCCATTCAGCAAAGCTCACAACAGAAGATCTCTGTAGAACCTGTCACAAGAAAGGAACTAAGCGGTACCTGGTTCAAGCTGCTTTCATTCCTGGAGCTCACCATATATTCTCATACCTGTACTCTGCACCTGTGTGGGTACCTAGATCCTGGCCATCATTACTCCACTTGCCATTTGCTTCTTCCGTGCGTCTTCTAACCTAGCTAATTCACATTCCATTCTTCCAATCACCTTCTACTCTTCCACCATGACTTTCCTTCCCTGGCCTCCCATTCCAGCTTCAGTAATCAATCCTCATTACCTCTGCGAACTACATGGAAAAAAAAACATGGAATTTCAGAAAATTACTGTGGATTAAAGGATGGATGGGAGGATGGGTGGATGGATGGATGGATGGATGGATGGACAGATGCCCCATTAGGATATCCCAATCAATCAATAAATTTGCCAAAAGCTCGGTGGAGTACTATAAAGCTCCTCCTGTAAGACACAAGATTTCTCAAATCAGAGATTGTAGCTACATTTTCTACTAATGTGTAGGAGATGGTAATCGAGGCTCAGTTTCACACCACTATGACTACAGCATACAAAAATTATGCTTGGCATACACATGCCATTACTCACCAGAAACAACACTGGGGCACCATAATTAGAAAAAGAATAACAAGGTCCAGCAAAAGAATCCCCCTTGGGAGCTTCCACTACAAGTTTGAGATAGGGTCCTTGGAAATGAGACTCCTCTCTAACTGTCACACATCATGAGATTCCAAACCTTGACACATTTGGGACGGAAAGGTTTTCTGTGCATGGAAACCAAAGTTCACTCTTCTTAGATCTTTAACAGAAATCATCTTCCTCCTGCCCAGGGCTCCAGCCAGCAATGGGTCCAAAAGACTTCACTTCTCAACTTCTAAATATCTACTTTTGCTCTTGTCACCCATAAAGCCTCCATAACTCCCTCCCCACCACCAGTAATTCATCAAGCAGCATGTCTTACATGTTTCTGAGATCACAGAAAAATGCTTTAATTCTTGAGAACCATGAAATCTTTCTTTTAAAAACACCCATGCAACACAAACAAAATAAAGTAATAGATTCAATCTAAAGCTAGGTATCTTGCTGACTTTGATAAAAGAAACACCGTACAATCTGAACAGTAGTTTAAAGTGCCAAACAAGAAAAAGCATGCTCACTTCTCGTCATTCCCACTGTTCTCTTGTCTTCATCCACACGAAGCACGTTTACTGATTGTCATGTATCAGGCCGTCTGCTGGACCCCTTGACCCCTGTATAATTCCTGGAGCACAACTGTCTTCCATGTGCAGAGGAAACACCGGCATATAATTCACAGTTGTGCTACAGGATGAAAAATACAATAAATGCTACGTCCAGAGTGCAACACAGGAATGAAAAAAGAAAAGAAAATATCCAAACAAAGGAATGGATTCCAAAACGTTCCCCTGAGGAAGTATCTAAGGCGTGACAGTGACTTACAGGAAAGCAGAGCCCATGATGCTAGCATGGCACGCACAAAGGCAGATGGAGGAATTGACATTTGGAGAACCACAGATCATTCATTCATTGTGACTTAAGGAACGAAGAGGATGAGGCTACAGAGCTATATTCAGAAGTCATGTCATAAAATGCTTTGGATACAAAGTGAGTGTAATTTGTATTAAAGGCTTCAAACTGGTACAAGGCTGTACACACACAATGCCATCATCGAATGCATTCACAAAACTTACTCTTCTGCAGCATGGAAGATAGGGAGCTGGAAAACAAGACTGGAGGCAGAAGGACCACCTAGACAAATACTAAAGTAACCTTGGTGAGAAATGGCAAAGGCCTAAAGGACCAAGACAATGGCACATGGTTGAGGGCCTTTGGATATAAGCACATACTTGCATATGTAGCAACCCATCAGATAATACATGTAGCAGTCAGCACTCCCGGTGGCTTCCTTTGCCCATGTATCTGATATGGATAAGTTGTGTCTTTAGCAATCAGTGTGTTCAGAAGCCGGTGTCATCATAGTATCCCCTTCACTTACTAGTTGTGTTCCTTCGGGTGAGTCTGCTGTTTCTCTAGGGTTCGTACTTCTTACTCGTAAATTAAATCACAAAGCTTACCTGCTAATTTTGAATAGTGATTGGTCTAATATTACTATTTAGTCAGATGTATTCTAAAACTTACATCAGTTATTATCCACTATATCATATAAGGAATGCGTTAGATGCGAATGACAGAAAACCAGTCTAAAACTGGTTTAGGCAAAAGAAAGGTAAGGGATGTCTTGGAAAGCATATGAACAGGTGTAACATGAAGGTCCTGCTTGTTGGGGTTTGTGTCCCGCCCGGTACCCCACAGCTGGCAAGCCCCAAAGAAAATCACACAGAGAGTCTACATTAGGTTATAAACTGATTGGCCCATTATCTCAGTCTTCTTACTAGCTCTTGTAACTTATATTAACCCATTGTTCTTATTTATGTCAGCCACATGGCTGGTACCTTTCCTCAGCTGGGCAGCTTACCTCCTGCTTCCTTGGTGATCTGCGCAGGAATGACAAGGGAGCTTCCTGCTTCCCAAATTCTCCTGTTCTCTCCTCTACTTCCTGTCTGGTTTTCCCACCTATACTCCCTGCCTGGCCAATCAGCATTTATTTAAAACATGATTGACAGAATACAGACAATTCTCCCGCACCAAACAGGCCTGGCTTTAGACACATTTTTACCCGGATTCAAATGATATGACCAAGATTCAACCCTTGACTATGTTCTACTCCATTCCCAGACTACTACTGTACCTTCCCTACCCTAGAAGCTTCAGGTGTCCATTATATCAGGTAACACTGCGTTGTTCAGTATGTTCCTCCATAAGCCTAGAAAATGTGCTCTCTCTTTCTCGCTCTCTCTCTCTCACTCACTCTCTCTTGCTCTCTCTCTCTCTCTTTCATTGGCCTCACTAGCCTAAACTGGAATATGTGAGTATTGCTATGGATAGAACAGAATTCATATTTCTATTTAAGTCTATTTCAAGGACTCTCTACTTGGGACATTTGAAAGAACAGAATTTAGCATTTGAATTTGATCTAGAGAACCCACATGATTCTGCACGTTTGTGGCAGTGCAAACTTTTTATCCCAGCACAAGGGAGACAGAGACAAGAAAATTCCTGGGTCTCGGACTAATCTATCTGGCAAGATTCAGGCCAGTGAGAGACCCTGTCTCTCCCACACACACACAAAAAGTGGACAGAATGCCTGAGGAATAACACCCAAGGTTTTCACATACACATGCACACACATGCATATATGCACCTGTGCACATGTGTGTGCACGCATTTACACATACACACATACACACACATGCACATGTGCACACAAAGAACAGGACTGAGAATCAAGGAGGTATGGTTGTCCTGAC
Source organism: Dicrostonyx torquatus (assembly GCA_028555095.1). Classification (NCBI taxonomy): domain Eukaryota; kingdom Metazoa; phylum Chordata; class Mammalia; order Rodentia; family Cricetidae; genus Dicrostonyx; species Dicrostonyx torquatus. The sequence continues at coordinate 14,584,946 of JAQHUG010000012.1, read as the reverse complement.
TCAGAATGAGGGTCCTATTAGAAAAAGCAGAGGGAACCCATGCTAGATGCAGAAACCACAGGCCTCACTTGCATAGCCTCGGGCAAAGCCACCACTCAAAACTCTTAGCTACCAAGGGGCTCTGTAGAGATTCCTGAGACACCATTTTGGGCTGGGCACTGAAGACAGGTGACCTTTCTTTCTACTTTATCATAATCATGAAATGGTTATTCCTTGCTGAGGCTTCGGGTGCTCCTGCAAATACTTTTCTAATGCTGTCCAGGGATCATCTGGATTCCATGGAATCCATCTGAGAAGTGCTTGAGCTATTCTGAGGCAGACAGTGAGCGAGAGCTTCTAACTTTGAAAAGAGGCTCAATGGGCCAGAATCAGATAAAAGGATCTGACAGTAATGAATATCAATTCTATTGTGATAGGCACTTTCTTCCTCCTTGGAAAGTACCTTCTTGTCCCCAGGGGCTTCCCCATGTCTCTAGGATTTAAATCATTTCATTCATATTTTCTATCAAACTAAATCAGCAGTGAAATCCCAGATTCAGATACCAATGTGTGCCCCCATCCAAATATGTCTACAACCAATTGAACACACAAAACCGGCAGTGTGTGAGCATCGAAAGAGATGATCACCTTCCTTACTTCAACACAGGGGAATGCAACGCAGACGGGGAGTGTCCTGCTGCAGTCAGGACAGTGGTCTCACACAGGACATTATCTTGAACACTAAACCCCAGTCATGGTTTCCTTTACTTTGTTCTGGATACATCTAGAGCGCTCTAATCCACCTGTAGGGAAAGGCCACATCTCTTCTATCCCTCACCCCAACATTTGCCATCATGCCTGGTCTATAATTAGTCTCTCAAAACTATATATTCAGTCAATGCACCTGCTTTGCTAGGCACTAGTAAATAAAAACATCTAAGATATTGGTTTGTACTTAAACATCTGATAGTGTTGTGGGGTACAGTACATAGTTCATATGAAATAAAGCAAAATGTCCTGAATGTGCCTATAGATAGGTGACCTCTTTTATGTTTACAAAGAACTAAATTACATCCATTATCTTACTTGACTCATTTAACTCAGGGGTAGCGACAGCTTCATTTTATAGATGTGAGGTCAATTAGTTGGAATGCAAGGGACAGAGACACTTAGCTAAAATTACATAATATGTAAATCACGGACTGGACATGGCCCCTGTCTCCCAGGTCTGGGCTTTTCCATGGCATCTTCACATCTTTTCGTAACACTAATCATACGGATGTTCAGCTACAGGCATCTAGGACAGGAGACTGAACGTAACTCCTAACCAGTGTTTTTTCTAGCAATCAGTCTCCTATCGTGGGAAGTGCTCTCCAACCCCTCTTCTTATCACCACCCAAATTCATGCAGCCACTGATGGATGAGGAGAGAGAACATTAGAGTCTGTCAGTTTACACTAAGTTGCAAAGCTAGCCAGCAAGTAACTTAAAGCTTAAGGCTCCTCCCTCTGCTTTCTTTCTGGCCCTAAACTCTCAGAGCCTTGGAATCTTCCTAATGACAATAGAAGACTACCTTTTGAATGCAGACATCTTGCACAGGGGGCTTCTCCCCATACACCTCCAACACTTACTGCTTGGAACATACCCTGCCCGCTCTTAGAAATCCCTGCCTTTGTGGTTTTTCTCCAAATAGAACTTTGACTCCTTGTCATCTCCACTCATCAACCCTCAGCATCAGTTCACCTTCACTCACGATGCATCCTCTGGGTACCTGCCATGGGCCAAGGACCCAACGGATACCTATGACTGCTATCCCCAGCCTGCAGGCAAAGAAATAGCCTGTGAGAGACTGAAATACTGAAATATTGTCAGAGTTGAGGAGAGCTGGGACCAAGTCTCTGTAAAAGTCTGTGTCTCTGTGGCTTGAGTGAAGGATCCCACGAATGAGACTGCATCCCTTCCTTCCGATAGAGCAAAGAGCCACTTTGCCAACATGGTTCCCTGTGTAGCACTGCCCTGTTTTACAAGTAAGTAAATGCTCAGGAGCTCCCCGTGTAATGTATGAGGTTAATTAATAATATGTAAAAGTTATCATTTATACAGCATAATCCCATAAACATTTATTAGTATGCTAATAGAGAGTAATGGTCGTGTGAGCATAAAATCGGATGGGGCTGTTGTGATGCAGCAGAAAACTGTCAGGAAAAATGGAAAACAGTATTCTTCTGTCTAGCAAGAGTAGGCAGGCGTGATCTCCTGGTAGATTCCATCACCTCCACATGGACCTGGCCAGGTTGAGAAGAAGCTGGGTGGGATTCTGGAAGTCTGAATCTGGTCCTAGCTCTGCCCTTCCTTATACAAGGAAAAGACTGGCATCTATTGCAAACCATTCTGTCGCAGTATTTCAAGAGCTGCCTTTCCACTGATTTCCTCATTCCTTCTGCCTCGGATCCACCTCTGGTGAGTTTGAGCAATTACCTGGCACCTAACACATATGCAAATACATTCTGCAAAGTTGAGATGAACCCACTCTCCCTCTCCAGGTAACAGTCTCCTCCCTGGATCTCTAAGATTCTTCACATCTCTTGCTCTCCCAACTCCCAGAAAGGTGTCCATCTTCTCCAGCAAATAGGACAGCCAGTGGTGTCATTCAATCAGTCCACTTCCTGCAGCTGCGTGCAAGGCAGCTTATTGCAACAGACTTTCTACAAAAGACAAGTGACTTCAATCCTTAGCCCTCCACCCCCCCCCTCACTGTTTCAGGTGGCCGTGAGGCAAGACTGGATTTTTGTCTCTCACTGCCCTCAGTGATGAAGGGAATGTCACTGCCGGAATGCACTGATGTCAACTTCTCATTGGAAATGGGGATAATAAAGCTCTCTGGAAAGAAGATAGTTGGAGATGTTTGGAAACACATATGTGTGCTGGGTTTTTCTCCCTACACAAGTAATTATTAATATTGTTGCCCAGCTCTAAGATCCAATAATGCCCACGATGGAGTGCTTGTGACCACGTAGCTCATGACCAGTGTGATGGTGAGGGAAGGGTAGAAAGCCAGCTTTAAACAAATGAAGTGTTAAAGTCCTTTTGAGTTGGCTTGTTGGTTTGGAGAGAAGAAACTTGCTATGTAGCTCTGATTCTGCTGGAGCTCACTGTGTCTTGAGCTTTGCAGCAATCCTCCTGCCTCTGCCTTCCCAGCACAGGAATTGTAGGCATGGATCACTATATGCAGCAAAGACATTATTTATTTACTTACTTATCTACTTACTTTATGATACTGGGATTGAAACTAAGACACATCAGGCAAGAGCTTTGCAGACAAGCTACGTTCTTAGAGAGCATAAAAGCCGTATGAGCATAAAATCAGCTTTGGGGGAGCAGGCACTGTGACACAGCTAAAGGCTGTCAGAAAACTCACAGAATTCTTCTATCCAGTAAAAGTATTACTGGATATAAATTGCAAGGTTATAAAGCTCAATGGGAGAGAAAAGGCAATTGATTTCATTTGGATGGGGCTTTCCACAGGGTGCGTCATTAAAGAGAAGGATTGTGTCTTTAACTTGGCTATGAAAAATGAGCAGTTATGCAGCCTGCTTCTTTTTTATATAGCATTATGTCTATAGTGCATGTAGATCTTGTTTAACTACTATGTGATATTTCATATTATTAAACCATAGCTTCTTTTTTATTTTGGCTATGAAAGGGCAATTGAGTGGTCGCCACTTTTGCTCCGTTAGACTGACTATCCCTCTGTATGCTGCAGGCACATGTGAGCTCTTTCTCAGCACCAACAATCACAGGTGGAATTTCTGGCACATGTCTGTTGCCAAATGGGCCCCTACAGACCATGTGCAGATAAATATCAGCAATCACAGAAGTACATATCATTATATATTATTTGGGGGGGGCATTGGGGTTGGGGATTATTATATGTTAGCTTCACCTGGTATTTACCACCAGGATCGAGGAAGAGGCTTGCTTAACAATCAAAGCTCAGGAGTGGCTACCGGAGTTCTAGTCAATGTTTTCTGCCCATTTCCGAGTGAAGTTTGAAGTGGTTCACAATTAACCCCCATCTAAGCAACAAGACCTCACATCTCACAGGATGAGAACTGCTCCCTGGCAGTTTAGCCACTGGAGGACATCAGCATAAAGAGAGCCCACCAAAGAGAACTGGCTTCAGGAGCAGCCTGCAGTCATTTGGACTGAAGGCTGGCTGGGTGGGGAGAATGGGAGAGATGGTAGGAAACCGCCACATCAAGCATCTAGATAGGTTCTGAGGCAAATGAGGAGCCACAGGCATCACTTGAGGGCCACAGCCCTGTGTGCATCTGCTGTCCTCTCCCATCTATCTGAACGCCACAGACAAAGCACACTGGTCATGGCCCTCCGACCCCTTCCTCCTCCCGCTCCTCCAGACTGCTAGCAAACAGCCTGAGTTCTGAGCTAAGGAGCCAGGAAGTCAGGAGGTCGGGGTTGCAGTCCTTCCAAATGACTCACCTCCAAGCTGCCAACATGAAAAAGACATAGTCTCACACCCAGGTGTGAGAACTGGAGGAACTCTGAGCCAGCCCCGCCCGAAGCTCCATGAGAGTTCAAACAATCCCCAGAGCCAGCAAGAAGAAAATTGTCTCATAAAATTTCCCATTGATTTTAGTTGGATCCTTATAAATCCCATGAGGCCAGATTGCTTTTAGCATGATTAATATCCTGCCGTCCCTGGCCATGTCTATGTTCTGTCTCTTCTCCTCTCTAGTCTCTAACACTTGTGCACTCCCACTCCCCATGCTCGCACACTGTCCCACACCCAGCTTCCAGCCCTGCAGGGACCTCTGCACGCAGAGACACCTTAAATAGAGCCGGTTCCCTTGTCAGGAAACGTTCAGTTCGTTGCCTTTTGTAATGTGTTTTTCACACTTATCTCAAACCTGGCCAGCCCTTGCCTCATGACCAGATTTTTCCCTGGAAAACATCCCAAGCTCACATAACCCAGAGCACAGACCTCCATCAATCACCAGCCTGCTGACTGGTGGGTCAGCTCTCTGAACCAAAGCAAGCTACTCCAAGGCTTCTTCTCTGCAGAGCTGGGGCTTCCCAGGGTTCACAAGCCAGTAAGGAGACACCTCAGTGAGTCCTCAACCAGCACTGTGTGGAGCTGTGGCTTTTTAGGATTACAAACAAGGATGCATGGAGCTTCTTTTTTCAAAGGAACACTGGAGTCCAGGGAGGCAGCCTCCCCACACAGGGCAAACTCCAAGTGAACCTACAACATAAAAAGCCCCAGAGTACTCAGTAGGGGCCAACCTTTATCAATGACCATTTTAGTTGGGAAATCAGTGTGTGGATGGGATAAGATCCATCGCCATGTCTTCCAGACAGATGGCTTACCTGGCATTCACATTCATGCATTCCCATCCAGATGCCCCCTCCAGTCGCCTCTCCCTGAGGACTTCCAGACACTTCATTAAATCTAAGCCTCCTTGGGAGCCAAACACCTGCCAAACAAAGACAGACTTCAGAAGGAAAAATCTGCCCTAGGATGACAAGGGGCTCCTCAAGCAGCATAGAGGTCATTCATGTATCTTGTGACCCTCAAGGATATTCGTGATTTGTGCCAGGCCTTTGACTATCACAGAGAGGACAGAGGCATTCTCCTCTCAGGTCTGCAATGGCTCATCACAAGCCCCAGGTCTCTCTACTGTTCTTGCCTCACAGATTCTGAAAGTGCAAACTCAGACTCATGTTTCCAGTTTGCCACAGCTCCTAGCATAAGCTTTACCACACAGGGTAAAAGCCTAATGGATGGCTGTTATGGGGAGGTGTGTGCCTAGTCTGAAGATTGCCGCTCTGTCTCAAAGGTGGCCATCTTTTGAGGAAAGAACCACTGCGGGGCCCTGCCCCTTCCTTGAAGCTCAAATCCAAACATGGCGATACTGAAGTCGTGTATCACCAGGCATGGCAACCTTCCCTAGTGTCAACCGTGCCGTAAAAACGATGCCACAAGCACATCTTTAATACACCATCTCTTCTGCATACAGAACTGGTTGCAAGTAGACACCCTAGACATCTTTGCAAGTCATCTCTACTCAATAAGCCTCTTTGGGGCCAGGGCCAGGAACAGTCTGGGTACTTCGCAGGGCAGCTGTGAAATGAGGTGACCTGTTGCATCTATATCTCTTTGGAATGGTAGCTGGTATGTTTATCTAACAATAATCACGCGCCATGCGGCAAACACTGCTCTAATTGCTAGCATTGCAGCAGGGACCACAGACAGCCATCACAAACTCCACGTCCTCATGGAGCTCACAGTCTACGGGGCTTCATCCTAAACTAGTGTCAGCAGCCCTTAGAGTTGCATTGTCTGTGCCATTCCTATCATTTCTCAACCTCTTGGCTAAAACCAAATGCATTTTTATTATCTCTATGGCATCACCCTTCGTATGCCCCATGGGCCGTATCTCCAAGACTGGCAATGTTCCAGGCACAACGGGCATTCAGTAAACAGTTTCCCAGTTGCCAAAGAGCAGATGAATCCATATTTGTAATGTGGCCATATTCCTATCGGTGCCCAGGTCACACCAGGCAGCGTGTCCCAAGCTCTGGACTAAGGGCTTATCTGTTTAGACTCCATCATTTCAGAAGATCCTTGCCTAAGATCCCTAGCCCTAACCACCTGCCCGGACTTTGAGTTCATCTCTCCAAGTCATCTTGCCCCGGCCAAAGAAAATGGATGTAATTCTGAAAATGCACTTTTACTGAAAGTGAACAGCAGCCATGTTTAACTCACCCACTTGGCTCGTTTTCCCCGCAGACTCTCCCAAACCACTAATACAAAGCAATGAGTCAATCACCCTAAGTGGCAGGTTTGATCTAGCAACCTGGTTACTTTCCTGATGAAACATCTCCCACCCACCCCGTGACATCCCTATTGTTAAAAGGGTTTTACACACACACACACACACACACACACACACACACACACACACACCCCACAACCCAAAGTTTCCCTCCTTGTAGGACCCTGGGTTAGGTTTCTCAGTTGCCCCTCCAAATCCACACTCTTCTTCCCTCACTCCTGCTCTGATCTGTGTTGGCCTTCCACAGTCACTTAGGAAACATGAGAACACAGACAAGTTACTTAACATCGGTCAGTCTCAATTATCCTCCCTGCCAGCAGCCAGCTAGGACAACACTGGCTGACTATCTCACACATAAACTTCTTCTAGGGCCCTGTTTACAGATATGCTAAGACATGTTTCTCCGTGTTAGCAATGGCGTTGAAGAGAAAGAACAGTGAGTGAGCGAGCCTCCGTTTTCACTAAGGTCATTTAATCACTAGCTCTGATTTAGTGAGGAAACACACAGACAGAAGACATGTGTCCACAATCTGTAGCTACACAATTAAAATAATTACTTTCAAAATAAAGCCACCAGCATGCTGGAGGCAACTGTTTAAAAAAAAATTCAGATGCATGGCTCTACAGGTCCCGGTTGTCCAAGACGTCATGCTAAGACAGGCTTTCCAGCAGAAGAGCAATCTCATCTCTGTATTCTGAGATGCTCAGAGTCACAAACTTCAGGCTGTGACACTCCTCACAGAGATGAACTAGGTCATGTGACTTAGTCACCGGGGACAGCGGTAGCCCTGGTGTGCTGTAGGAAACATACTTTTTCGTAAGCTCAGCAATGGCTTTTTCTTCTCCATAACACAAGAGTGTTCCTGAAATACAGGCAGCCGGGTTAACAGCCAAGTCCTAAAAGGTGCCAAAGCAGTCTATTAGGAAAAGGAAAAATCTCATGTTATAAGTCACTGGAAGGCAGTTTAATTATAAAATGTGTGAAGCTGGGTTGTAGATGTGAAGGGTCACACTGGCTGTTTCCTCGGAGCCTTTGGAAAGTGTTAACTAGTTATCATTCTATGAAATTTATGAATGTGCCAAGCCCAGGACTATTTATCATTTCCTAGGCTCCCCAACAGTTCCCAGTGATACCAGTTGATCGTCACCATTAGATATACCAAAGCAGGCACAGGGCAATGGCTTTATAGCCTTGACATGGGAAGTCGACCTATCAAACATCTACCTCATAGGCCTGTTTGGTATCCATAAGCCATTCTCTACTCACTCTTCCCTCCTATCACCCCCAAATGCACGACTCCTTTATCCACACTCCTGTGTACACAATTGCATGGGTGGGCACATTCACGCAGATAGACCCCACTCCATTTTGAAAGACAGTTGTTACTGACAGGATCTACTTAATACAAGACATGTCTTAGAAGTTGAGTCTCCCTGTACCCTGAGGAACACACCGTTGCTAGAAACTGGTGCCTTGCTGGTATGCTGTTTCTGCCTGCCACACTGTGAGATCACAGATGTTACCAAAAGTCCCTTCTTTCTTGGTAAACCTACATTCTTATCTTCATTCACCAAATAGGCTAGGGGTGAGTGGGGCAGTATTGATAAAGAATTCTCAACAAAACAAGATACTGATCCTCTGCCTGCAACTGGTGTCGGTCCCATGAGGGATCAAGCTGTGGGAGTAACTGCAAGAGGTATGTTTGCCAGAACTTTGAGCAGGCTCCAAGTTGGAGCAGCCTCTGAGTACCACAGTGAAAACACTGTTCTTTAGAAACATGCTGCTAAGCACTTAACGGCCCTCAGCCAGGAAGCCTGAGTTTGTAGTCCCACCATGCTCTGTGCTATAAATGTCCCCTGCCTGTCCAATTTCAAGTGGCTGCATGATGTCACAAAATGGACTGGAAAGTGGTACCAGGAACGTCACCGTATACCCCTTACCCACTGGCGGAGATACTCTAGTCAGGAGCGTTTGGAAACAGTTTGGAGCTGATGCTAACTCTGGTTTGGAGGCTCTTTAGCTAATTGCAAGTGATGCGACTTGGATTTTAGCAACAGCCTCATAAAATTCCTGTCACTTTTAGCAGCTGAGCTCAGACAGTGCAACTCACGCCCACGCATGACTGGGTCGGGAGTCTCTGGGACACAGGGTCAGAAGTGTACCACGCCACAGTAGGAACTCCAGGTGGTGATTCAAGAAGCCAGATGTGAACTGAGAGCTTGCTTGAAGCCATCTGAAATGGTGAGAGGGAGTCAAGCCAACATTTTCAGTGAGCTGGAAGCCAGACACTTAAGAAATAAAGTCTTGACACTAAACCGAAAGGGCAGGAGGGAGACTCCACAAAGATGAAGCACAGCAGAACCAAGTTGAAACCAAGTCTTGGACAAAAAGAGATGAGTTCACAAACAAGGAAAGATGCTTTGGACTGTGCAGTACATATCGGTAGGAACTATGCTACTTACATTTACTAGTGAATAATAACTGCTAACGGAGACCTTGAACTTTCTTAAGACCGGCGTCTGCTGCTGTTCCATTGCCATAACAAAATGCTGGAGATAATCAAGTTAGAAACAGAAGAGGTATAACTTAGACCATAGCTTTGGAAGCTTCCGCATGTAATCGGTCCCATTGTTTGGGTCTATATGGCAGGACAGCAAAGCACGATGAGAGCTGCCCATCTCATGGCCAGGAAGAAACAGGAAGGGATGAAGTTCTAGAACCCCTCTCAAAGGTACATCATCAGCAACCTACAAATTGCCCCTAAGCCCCACCTCTTAAAGCTTACACCATCTCTCAGCAGTGCCATCTGGGGGTCTGAGCCCTTAACACATGGACCACTGGGGGTCATTTAAGATCCAGACCCTCACACCTGCTTTCTCTCGCTACAGTCAGCTTCACCATAGAAACGTAACAGAGCGATAACTCAAAAGAAACCTGTGGTTATCGCCACTGTGCAACACAGGTGCGTGTGTGTGCTGGGCCCTTTCAAAGTTGTAGAAAGAAAGGGGCCAACAGTCCATGAGGAAACTGTTCAAAATGGAATAAACACACTTTCCCAAAGTACTGTTCAAACAGTCGGTGCAAATAATACTTTCAGAGGTGTTACCATCACACATTGCCTGTGGGCCAGGGTTATAAACCACAGTGAGACCTCTCCTGGTGACCAGAGCATTCTGAATATATCAATGGGAAATAGAAATATAGCCCTGCCATCATAAGGCTCCAGTTTCTGCGTTCTTATTCTAATACCCAAAGCTTCCAGTTTATAGGACTGTCGCTGCTCCCGAATCTCTCCCTCTAAACACAGTGACTTTGATTTCTCTTGCAGTATAGCCAGCAGCACCTATACCAGCCCCAGACTCAAGTCAGCTCTCTGAGCAGAGCCCGGCTCTGGCCTCTCTGGGGAGACACAGTCCAGTCTGTGGACTCCTTAGAATTTTACAGACTTTTCTAGAGTTACTGAGTACACTGCTTGGTACAATAAAAGGACATTGATCTGTAAGCCAAGGATGTCTGCATGAAGGAAGGCATTCTCACGGCTTTATATTTATTAGACTTTCTTACTTTACAATTCACTTCATGGGGCCCACACCAGCAATCCTGTTGCTTTAGGAAATGGCCCGATGACTCAATGACTTAGTGTTAGGTATCCCCAACCTAGAGCTACAAATCCCTCATGGATGTCTCGGGCTGGCTAGAGGCTTCACAAGGAGGTTTGGGCAATGTTTTCTTTGCATTGTCTCTGCCTGCTTTGTACACACGAGGAAGGGCTGTTAGCATGTGCTCCGGGCTCCAGGGAAGTGAGGGACCAAGTCTCACCACTAAGCTGGGAAAGTTTCCACGACTTCATTCTCTCACCCACAGGACTCTCCTGCTTGCAAGCTCAGATGAGGGGAGAGGTCTGCCTCCAATTAGATTTACACCTTCCCCCCCAAAAAAATGGTTTTTAAATGGTGTGTAAAAATAATTCAATAAAGGCCTCGGAGGTGTGAGCTATTGTCATCCTTCTGTTTGGAAAACGTCACTCAGAATGCGCCCAGAGTCAACAGAGGGATGTGACGCCGTGAAAAATTAATTTGTGAAATGAACCTTCACGACTACCTGTCCTTTGTGCCCAGCTTCACATGTCCTCAGTTGGGAAATCCAAGGCCCTGGATCACTAACCAAGCTGGATCACGTCACCCAGTTTGGGGCTGTAGAACTCACACTTTTGCTGTGCCTCTAATCCTAAATGTCACCAGGAAGGTTAGCCACAACACAAATGGTATTCCGTGGCCTTACTGTAGACAATTATCAACTCATAAATCTTAGTCAGACAGTAATGAGAGTGTAAGAAATGATTAAATTCAGTCCAGTAACACCGTGTTAGAGGGAGGGTAGGCCTGGAGGGGGTGAGGCTTGGAGAGTCTCAGGGGAGACAGGAGTTACCTCCCTAGTACTGAGGACCCTCTACTTGTTGAGTGGCATTTTAGAAGGCTATGGGTGATGTCATTCCAGATGGTAATAGTTCAGTGAGAGCTCAGATCCCAAGCTAAATTGGAAAGAAAAACTGAAAATAGAATGGCGGATTGGGGTACAGTGTACCCCTTCAGCCAATTACTCCATTGTATGGTCCCAGTAACTCATGGGACCATGGGCTCTTCGTGTTGGGGGATCAAGGCTGCCAGTCCTTCGTAAAAAACAAGTGAGGATTCTGGGAGGTAAGCTACTAAACGGTTATAAAAGTCATAAAAAGTGGGCCAGTGAGACGCTTACTACCAAGCCTGACAACCTGACAACTCTAAAAACTACATGGTACAAGGAGAGAACCCACTCCCACACTTTTTGGGGTAAGTCTAATTGAAAGCAGATCTCTCCCCTCATCTGAGCTTGCAAGGAGGCGAACACTGCTGTGCTGACTGCCCTGCACACCAGACATTCACAGCCACTCCTCCCACACGCACGCACAATAAATAAATGTAATGTTAAGTCATAAAAAGAGACTCTGGTTAAGGGAGTTGATGTTGTTTCATTAGGCAATAATCATGTTGAACAAGTCAGGCTGACCAGGCCTTCCACTTAGGCTAAAACTGTGCATTTCTTGCCTGTTCGGATGTCGCCTTCTGGGAACAACCCAGCAGCATGTACCACCTGGGGACTGAGATGAAGGTCTTTCCTCCCAAGAGGAAAATGTCCACTCGACATTCCACTAGACAGAGTCTGTCCAGGCACTGAACATGATCCTTGAAGCATGTCACATGACTCTTTTGAGCAAAATGCCCTAGTGGATCCCTAGAGACCATGGGCCAAAATCAGTTCTCAGGATTTCCTCCCAAATGCTGCAAAATCTAGTTCTCATTCCCTGCCCCCTGGACTCACTTCCCTTGGTTCTCTAGTCCTAAGCCCTGTCCCTCACCCCACTGGACACGTGTGTCCTACAGTCTAGAATGCCCTTCCCTCAGTTGGATTGGCTTCTCTCCTTCTCCTTGCTCAGGCTTCTTTGTCCCCGACTGCTCCATTGACAGCTGTACCCTGGCCACTTTCCTTATCCGTTAGATCCATTCTCTGTCTGCCACCCCCCCCACACACACACACAGACATCACTATCACCACCTGGAACATCAGCTCTCTGCTGTGAACTAGTTCTGATAACTAGAGAGTCCATACTTGCCAGAGGGAAACTCAGAGCTGATGAGTCGCTGACACACAGATTGCCATACTGAACTGACTTCTGCATCCACCCTTTGGGAAAGTCTTGTGTGCCCAACCATTTACTTACTCTGCAAGGCACCATATCTAGTCTCAGTTCTATTATCTATTGGCTCTACCCAGTTTGCTAGGTCTTTATGGAAAGACATGGACATTTGGCTCTGCCAAGGGACATATCCGGTACAGCTGCCAGGCAACAGAACAAGCTACAGGGCAACAATGTGTGGGCAGGAAGAAAAATGTTTGCACCACTGTGTTCTCAGGGCTACCCTAGCCTGTACTCAAAAGACTCTGATGCCAATATTTACAGAGTTGTTAACATGACTAACTAACTGGATGGGATCAAATGATCTTTGGTGGAAAGCAGCAAGTCTTTTTTTTTTCTCTTTTTTAACACCAAGCATTGAAAGTTAACATAAATTTTACATAGTCACAGTGATGTTCCAAATACAGGTTTCTTCCATCCTTGTTTCAATATAGACAGGAAGACACAACACAGTGAGTGTGTGGTAAAAGCTCATCGACACCTTCTTTCAGTTGTAGGTGCATGTAGCCTGGCACCCATGAGCCAGAACAAATGTCCCTGCCTGGCGCTCTGCTAGGATTCTGCAGCCAAGCTGTGCCCATCTTGCTTCCTCCACTTCCTCAGCACACTTTCTCTCTGGGTCTCCCAAAGCTCTAGACACGAAATACTTTTACAAAAGTTATAGAGAAATAAATACATAAACACAAGTTCTATGAAGAAAGAAATGGAAAGGATGCTGAGACAGAGAAGGGAGTTTCTGACAACGATGTGCACTGGAAACTGTCCAGAGGAGGCACATGCAGAGCTGATATTCAAGATGAGGACTAACAATGACTTAGATCCTCACTGCTAAATCAGTTTGGCCGGACGTAAGTGACTCGTCACCTACTCTTGACTCCGGCTCTGAAAGTGAAAGTGGACAGGAGGATAAGACTGGAGTCACGTGTGCTCTGTGCTTCACTTGAAGGAAATGTAATAGAACCCATGACATAGCATGCTGCTCTGAGCATTAGAACTATGAATGAAACTCACAGAGCAGATTTTCTAATGTAGAGCCAGTCACAGACCATCAGATAAGCAATGCATTGGTGATAACTGCTACAAATGTAAACTAAATGGGAAAAGGGACCAAGTGTGACAGCAGAAGGGCTAGGAAAGCTCAGGGAAGGCCACACTCTGAAAGTGACATTCCCAAAGAAGCCTGAATATAGAGAGGAAATGAACCATGCAAGATTCTGAGAGGCTAAAAGTAACGAGTAAAGAAACCTTGCCACATTCAAAGAGAATCCAGGGAAGTAAGGTGGCAAGCGAAAGAAGAGCTAAAGGAAGAGAGGTGGAAGGGTGCACAGGAGCACGACAGCAAAGCACCAGTCCTGATTGAAGCTCTGAGTTTAATTGATTCAGTAAAAACCCATTGCCTATTTTTGCACAGGGCTTGGGGCGGGGGCGCTGATCTGATTTGTTTTTCAAATATTTTCTAGCTGCTGAAGCATCAGCTGCACGAGGGCAGAGAGGAGATGCAGACTGCAGCAATGTCAGGGGAGAGATGAGGCATGAGAGGGCTGGGGCTGGGGTGGGAGGAATGGGGACAGATACAGAATGTTAGTGAGATAGCGGACACAAAATTTGGGTGTGACTTGAGATGGGAAGATGAAGAAGGATCGGAACTGGATTAGGGTAGGTTGGTACGAGGAGGATGGCGGACCATTTCCCCAGAGGAGCAGTTGAAGGTGGCACCCTGTTCTAGGGATCCATAGTGTTTGGGGAAGAGAAAGAAGGTGGGACTGGAATGTCCCTTGCCTTCTCTGAAGTCTCTAAGGCATTATCGAAAAGAAGAGTCAGAAATGGGAATCCCTTACTGTCTGATCCCACTGGGGCGCCTATGACAAACCCCATAGTCTGGGGGATTTATATACAACTGAAGCTTCTTTCTCACTGGTCTCAGAGGTTAAAAAAAATCAAAGACGGGAGGGCCTTGGGCTTCCCATAGGGCAGGGTATCCTGCCCCATCTTAAGGAAGCAGGGGGAGGGTATGGGGTAGTGGGGGAGCGGGAGGGCCGGGAACAAGGGGAGTAAATGTAAATTTTTCTTTTAACAATAATTAAAAAAAAGAAAAAAATCAAAGACAAGGTAATTGGTAGATCAAGTGTCTAGTAAACGTCACTTGCTAGTTCAGAGATGTCTTCTCCTGTATCCTCACATGAAGGAAACAATGAAAAGCTTCTTCTAATCCCACTCATGAGTGCCCACTTCTTCCTTCTCAAAGATCTACATCCTCATCCATCACAATGGGGCTCAGGTTTCATATGGGAACTTCAGAAGGGACATTAAAATCAGTGTGGCCTTTACCTCCTACGCTGCAGAATATTATTAGTAGAGGATTGTTACATTTGTTTATGCTGTAGAGTATTTGTTTAATGATGCAAAGATGTGTTGCATTCTTTCACGTTGTATTTCTTTAACTCCATGAAGCTGTGTTACTTTACCTGCCTAGAATACATGATTGGTGATTGGTCTAATAAAGAGCTGAATAGCCAAGACCTAGGTATAAGAGAGGAATAGGTGGGGCTGCCAAGCAGAGCGAATAAATAGAAGAAGAGAGAAGAGGGAGGAGTGAGAAAAGGAGGAGAGGAGGACACCAGGGGCCAACCCCCCAGCCACACAATCAGCCATTGAGTAAGAAGGAAAAAGAAGTATATAGAACAGAGAAAGGTAAAAGGTAGACGGGATAATTTAAGTTAAGAAAACCTTGCTAGAAACAAACCAGGCTGAGGCCAGGCGTTCATTAGCAAGAATAAATCTCTGTATACTTATTTGGGAACTGGGTAGTGGCCCCCACAAAGAGAAATAAAAACCTACATCTTCTAATGGTGAGAGGACATTTTATCATAGAAATATATGATTAGAAAAGGATCACTCTATGTGATGGCTAACTTTATGTCAACTCAACACAAGCTATATTCATCTGGAAAGAAAAATTCTAGGTTGAGAAAATGTCTCTTCCATAAGATTTCCTATAGGCAAGTCTGTCATGCATTTTCTTAATTAATGACTAATATTAGAGAGTCCAGCCCATTGTGGGCAGCACCACCCCTGCGCTAGTGGTTCTGGGTACTATAAGAAAGCAGGATGAGCAAGTCATGAAAAGCAAGACAGTAAGCAGCATTCTTCATGGCTTCTGCTTCAGTTCCTACCTCCTGTCTTGAGTTCCTGGACTGACTTTGTTTTGATGATGGAATTTGATGTAAAAATATAAATAAAAGAAATTCCTTCTTCCTCAAGTTGCTTTGGGTTATAGTGTTTATCACTGCAATATAAACCCTAAGATACCATGCAATTCAGACTTTACTTGAAATAATTCACCCAGAAAGTATAAAAAGAAGGCCAGAAAAAATAATGATGAAACTACTAAAAGTTTCAAAAGAAAGTTTGTCTAGTTACCTATTACCACTCTGAAATGAAAGTTGGTTTGGGTTTTTTGTTGTTGTTGTTTTTTGTTTTTGTTTGTTTGTTTGTTTGCTTTTGGTTGTCATTAAACTGTGAGTGACAAGAGACAAGAGATGAATCTGAATGACAGGACCAAGGGGTTCTCGGGAAGAAAGATGTGGAGTCTTGCAGTTTCCCACTTGTTGCTTCTGTCCACAGTATTTCTCCCACACTGATGCCACAGAATCCTGTGCTCTATAAAATGTACCATAAACAATCAAGGTTCTGCCCACAGATCTCAGAATCTAAACATTCATCAATCCAGACTGAATTGATATTTCAGACAATTTTTAAATATTATGACAACAAGAAAAATGATTAAGGGCAAAAACCGTAGATCTGGATCCCCATCCCCAGACCCCCTAGTAAATTCCTGCTGTGTGTTTTTAGGCGAGTTACTCAGCCTGTATCTACTGTAGTTTCCTCATCTGCATAACGATTATTTTAATAGACGGTATCTTGTGGGTTCTCGGAGAGTATGTCCATGTGCATGGACCACTTAGAACAATGTGTATGCTCCCTGACAGCAGGAGGACATTTGGGGAACTGAGCTGCTATGCACAATCTTCATGACATCAAGAACTGAAGTAAGCATGGTCTGCAGACAGCTCCTGCTACCATTAACATGGGGTTACTCTACAACATGCTTCTTCTTTTATAACTGGAAAGAGGGTGCTCTAAAATAACCATAAGCCCATATCAGAGTAAACACCCAAGCTGGCAATATAGGTATGTGCCATCATCCCCCACTGTCACATGCTGGGGCCACTGGGGCCAATGGCAGGGCAGCAGCTGTGCTGTTACCACCATAGACACATGGTGGAATCTCAGGCTGGAAACAGCAGCACTAGGCAATGGCAGTTTTCAAGCCCATCGGGCTGATGGGTCACTGGTAACTGAAGCACACTGGGGTAGCTAACTGCAGAATCACCAGGATACTGTGGACTTGCAGGCCAAGCATCCATTCCAAGATGAACACCTAAAAACAATTTCCTAGGGTCAGGTATAAAGGACAGCTCTTAAAAATAAATGGTAACTCAGAAGACAAGTGTAAAGAATCATGGCAAATAGGAAAGTGTTCTTTTTCATGAACCTGCTTTAGAAATCCAAAATAGCTAAGTGTATGCTTTCTGTTGAATCCACAAACTTGGAAAATCCTTTCTTACCTGTCTGACTGGGCAATGTGGGGTTTCAATATTGTCTAAGATGGGGAGGTTTGCAGAATAAAGATCTGGCCTTAGTAAACCATGGCCTTACGGAGCAACACACAATAGCTAGAAGTTGTAAACTTGGGACCTAATATGTTACTAATGAATGTACAGTGGCTCAGCCACTTTAGAAAACTGCTTCAGAGTTCCTCAGACCTTAACACTGAATTACCACATGGTCAGCAAAACCACCTCTATGTAATTATTCAAGGGAACTTGAAGCAATATTCATACAAAAGGGCATGCACAAATGTTTATGGAAGTATTATTATTCAGGGTAACCAAAAATGAGAAACAACCCAAACATCCCTGAACACCTGAGTAGAGAAAGAACAGGTGGTACAGTGATACAGTGGAATTCATTCAGTCTTTAAAACAATGAAGCATTTGGACTTTTAACAAGGTAGCTAAACTTTCAAGACATTGTAGCAAACGAAAGAATCCCTTCACTTATATCAAGTGCCCATCATACATCTACAGAGCTGGAAACTAGATTTGTAATGGAAAAAGTCTAAAAGGGACTGCAACCATTATATGGTGACTTGAGACGTGAGGAAAATATTCTGGAGTTGCATAGATTGCACAGCAATATGGATACTAAAACTACTGAACTATGTACTTTAAAGGAGCTTTCATGCTATGGGAATTATCTCACCTAACGTATTAATAAGTTGGCAGGTCCTTCATGACCCTGTCTGCAGTGTTTTTCCCCTATGATTGTCACATTCAGACCCCCTTCTTTTTTTTTTCTCTTTTAATTTATTCATTTATTTTTGTTAAAAGCAAAGTTTACATTTACTCCCCTTGTTCCCGGCCCTCCCGCTCCCCCACTACCCCCCTGCCCTCCCCCTGCTTCCTTAAGATGGTGCAGGTTAC